>JANSTP010235547.1:0-20900 GCA_025330745.1 Cladonema radiatum | reverse complement strand
TGTTTGATTTTGAAAACAAAACATTATTCGGTTCTGTTAATGTATTTTTTTCTTAGTCTTCTTTTTTATGATTAGTAACGATTCAACGATGATTCGTAGTTTTATGTTCCCATTTTTTTTTAAACTTAATTTATAATGCAATGTTTAAGAAGAATGTTGAGTCCTGAAAAGACTATATTAGGCTTTTAAAATAGTCAAAATAGCGATTTTAGGCGTTTGAGAAAACAAAAATTTTTTCACCGCCCAACCATGGTGGGCGCCATTTTATTCACCTGATATATTTTTCCCAATTACCAACGAACGGACTTTGCAAAATAATTCTGGCTAACACCCTGTTTTCTTACCTTTGGATAACAGGTGTACCAAGTTTCGCCACATAAACTTGTTTACGACTGAAAATTTGTTTCTTGTTTCTTTTAACATCGCATGACCCATGACGTCAGGGCTATTAGAAAGGGGTATCAACCCCTTTAACCATTCATGGCATATTTTGATGGATTTATTTCGATATATATGGACAATTTGGTAAAACATGATCCAGGAGAGCAATAAATATGTGAGGTCATTAGTCTCAAATATGACGCTATAGCTCCCTTGGAGCTGATTTTGAGACCAAGGTCTTTTATTAAAAAATGATAAGCATTAAATTCTCTTTCGATTGGTATATAATTTATTGGGATTTGAGAAAAAAAATTTTCCGCTGACCGAAAAAAATGACGTCATTGACCACGTGACTCCTGGGCACTTAGAAAAATGTCCCCCCCCCTTTCAAATCACAATATTCGATGTAAACTTTCATGTTCCGGTGAGAAAAGTTTGGTGCCTAAATTTGTTAGATTGTTCCGGGTATTTCCCTGCCTATGATGACTTTTTGACATTGATGATGTCATAGTGACATTGACCATGGTCATGCGTTGACATATCTTAGTCACGTCAAGGTTTACTATTCTGAAAAGTCCCATTATAAGATGGCTTTTAGTTGTCGAACACCCACATCCAAAAGAGAGGGCGTGGTCAGGGAAAGGGTCATGGATTCGGCCAAAGTTTTTTTAGAAGATGCACAGCTAAGTATTAGACACACAATGTAAATTTCAAGTCATTACCTTTTGTAATTTTTTAGAAATTGAATTTTTTATTTTTTTGTTTATTTTATTTATTTTTTTTTAGGGGGGATTAATAACACCCTCTCCCCAACCTGAATAGGGTTAACACCACGTCACTTAGCATTAAAACACCACAAGTTGGCTTTGCTGAAATGAATAAAGATGTATATAGGGTTTTGATCCTAAATACAAATTATTATTTATTATGACTTGGATTAAGAATCACTGTTGCAAAGTTACAGAGGGTAAATTAACAGGGGCGATCACAATATTTCACATAGTGTTTTCATGTATATATTTTTATTTTCTGTTTGTGTTCCATGATATAATGAAGAGGCAAGAAGAGGGATAGCAAAGCCATAACTCTAAGAGGAATAACTGAAAATCGTAAAATAGGGTACCAATAAAGAGTTTTTTCATCTGGTTACCAAAAGGAACTTTAGATAAAAGAACTACTAAAGAAAGGTCTGGTTATCAAAGCAGAACATTTCTTATGGCATAGAAGAACTTTATTTGACAAACAAAATCTCTGATTATCAGAACAAGAGGTTTTCCAAACCTTATCCTTATTTCTTCAAATATTAAATTTTTGCCTATTTCAACTGAAAAAAATTATAGTTGTTTATATAAAGTACGCGTCTGATAAGGGGAACTCCCTGAAAAGTGGATTTTGATTAACCCTCTCTGCACTGGGTTTTTTTTTTATTTCTTAGGAGCAAGGGAATACCACCCACCTCTTCCCTACGAGACCTTTGATTCTATAATCATGTATAAAATATTTGGAATTCACAGTAAAATAGAGTGGTTTTCAGATTTTGACTTTCCATTTGGCATGCTATTTTTGAGTAACGCAATTGCAGAAGGGCAATTTTAGTGATTCCCCTTTGCAACCCTCCTAAAGGACTACAAAAACAGCCAAGAGGCGCACGATAAATCGCTGTCTTGCCAAGTAAAATATATCTCCTTTCAATTATCGCTTGTGCTACAGAGATATGTCGAAAAAGCTCGTAATTGTTGCAATATTTTTGACCACGATTGTAGAGGCTTTTTCAAAATACCTTTTGCCTAGAGTAAAGTTCAACCTTTAGGATCACATTGAGCCAAAAATGATATTATGACATCATTCCTACACAATGACGTCATCATTTCCCTAAAATTGTACCCAAAAGCAGTGAAAACCTAAAAACATTAAACTTCAAATAAAATTGGAATTAAAAAAGCGGTTTTGACCAAAATGCTAGCTTTTTAAGGGAGTTTCGTATCGCAAGTGATAAAACATTAACCGGGAGAGACCGATAGGGGAACCAGTGGAACCAGGTGGAACTGAGTGGGGAATCAAGGGAACTGATTAAGGGACTGGGAGAACCGACAGCAATATTTAAGAATCAATGGGAAACCAATATAATCAGGGGGACATGGGGGAACCCATTGGGGAGTCATTACAAATTACGGTAATATAAAATCTTTTAAGATTTGTAGCAATAAACTTAATGGAAATGAGCAAGCTTGAGATTTTCCCACGAAAAGAATAGTCGATTTTAAAATTAGTTATTTCAGATTTTGAAAAAAGTATTTGCTGAGAATGCAGTCTTTCTATGAAGCTCAGGAAGTACAGAAGTAATAACAAAAGAACTTCACAATGCACAAAATCACTCCTATAGCAATTTAATAATAATAACATTATTATTTAGACAGGTATATTTAGTCGGCTTTGGTCATTTCGGTAGGCTTATGTTAACTTTTCCTTATTTGACGCCGGTTGAGCTCAAACACACCATCTGATGGTTTACATAAACCGACACTCCCGGGTCTTAGCGTACTTTGTACTCCCATTTATGCCTACATCATCAGTTGACAGTTTCTCTACTAAAAGAAATGTGAGTAAGCCATCTAAATATTCGAGTCTCTACCAGTACCAACCTGTCATCCGATTTTGAGTTATTACCACTACACTACCAGGTCATAAACGCTGTACTCTCAAAGTCCGAATAATGGAAAGACAGTCAGAGCCTAAGAATGGTTTACCAAGGCGACTATTATATTTCTCTTATTTTGTTGAATAATCTTAAAAATCTCCTGCATGTCTGTATAGAACTTTTTTCAGTTAGGTTCTAACATTCTTTTGCTCTTCAAATTTTTAGAAATATCTCCAACCCACCCAATACTTAGAAAGTACATGAATTGGTTCCCTATACGGTTACCTTCATTTCCCTTATTGATTCCCCTGGTTCCCTCTTGGTTCATATGAGTTCCCAACATGGTTCCGTCATTTCCTTATCAATTTCCCTGCCTCACTCTCAATTTGCAATAGTGATTCTTAATCCAAGTTATAATAATATTTTGCATTTAGGATCAAAACCCCTATTAAATAGTATACATGTTTATTCATTTTACCAAAGCCAACCTTTCGTGTTTTAATGCCAAGTGACGCGACTTTAACCTTATTCAGGTTGGGGTGAGGCGAATTTTACCCCCTCCCCAAATTAAAAATCTTGATTTCTAAAAAACTACAAAAGTTAATGACTGGAAATTTTCACTGTGTGCCAAAAAATTAATTACGCATCTTTTAAAATAAACTTGACCCGATCCATGACCCTCTCCCCTGACTACGCCTTCTTTTTTCGATTGTGGGTGTAGCAATTTTCGAACAATGAAAAATACTTTGAATGATAGACCAACAACTAAGAACCATCTTATTTATGTTGGAACTGTCCATGATAGTAGACCTTGACATGACTAATATATGTTGACGTCACTATGACATCATCAACTTAAAACCGTCGTCAGTTTTAGCCGATGTCATCTTTTTTTGGGTTTTTGATGATGTCATCAATTTCATAAGTGACTGGACCCCTCAAAATGGCAATATTTCACTAGAAGTTCATAATTGAAACCTTCCTGCAAAGTTTTATTCGGATATCAGCAGTATGTCCTGAGATAGCGCTGTTACACCGTTTTTTCTATTTTTGTCCTCTTTGGCACCCAATATGGGGCATTACACGGGTGAAAAAACAAAAAAATTGATATGTTCCCAAAACTATATCATGTAAAGTTAAAGTTTTAATATAATGCGTTTTATTAAATATTAAAGTGGTTTCCTCAAAAATCGCCAAAAGTAGGACTGAAAAACGACGATTTTTGATGTTTTTGATGACGCGTCATCACGTGGTCACATGACTTTTGGGGTCAAATTTTTTATTTTATGAAACTTCACATGGTACTTTATATTTGAGGTACGTTTCATTGAATTTGGTTGAGAATTGGTGTTTTAAACCTGGGGAGGTAATTTTACCCCCTCCCAACCTTCTAATGTCCATCAAAAGGCCCAACCATAGTAAAGTTAAGGGCCCAAATAGTGATGTTCCGCCCCTGGGGGCTTGGTGGAATTTTAGTACGTGATTACTAAGGGAAAAGCAGGCCTTTCCTGAAAATTTCAGCTTGATACTTTTTTTTTGAGGTTTCTACCAAAATGCCTCTGACTAATTGATTATCAAGCTCCACATATGTGGAACAAATTAATTCTTGAATATAATTTTGTGTTGTGTGATGAATCTCTTTCTGCCTTTAAAATTAAACTAAAGAAATATATTCTGTCAATAGACGACATATTTCAGTTTTTCTAATGATCTTCAGCCTAAAAATGTTGAATTGTTTCTAATACGTCTCAGCGAAAACTCGGGTCCAGTGACAAGACCTCTATAGGTCTTCTTCTGGTTCCCAGTTTCATAGGATATTTACTGGTGTATATTTGATAATCATATAGTTTTTTTATATTATTATTTCTACGGGTCTAAAATTATTTACACGACAGATATTTTTATTATAGACATACTTAAATACCATGTAAAATAAACTTATGGAGCTGAAACAAATAAATAAATCAATATAAGAGTCAGGCTTATTATAATTTCCCCTACCTTGCTCCCTCTTACCCTGGAATTCATAACATCAAAAACCGCCATATTTATTTTGATGTTGGCCACCATAGAATTCCTAAGAATTGTCGAAAAAGACAAGGGGGTCAAATAAAACAAACAGAGACATTGTTGGAGAGATATTTTTGGCACATTTCTAAATGTTAAACTTCTAATAACATGAAACAACTGACCCCTGCATTTTTCATGTTTTGTCATGATATAATTATTAAGTTTGTCTGTCTCAACACTAGCTGAAGAACAATTTTTGAATTTTTGAGACAGAGAGTGGTGTAGTGTATTGAATTTTTATTTATATTAGTATATCTTATGTGGCATTTTTGTCTCAGTATTGTGTTTTTTATAATGTTTTATGAATACTCTTTATTTTTTTGTTAGTTAGACTTTATAACAAGCAAGATTTATGTTTGTGTGGTAGCAACTTTAACCGTTTGCATCCCAGCCGTTTTTTCAGTGTATAGTATCTGTATCTCAGCCATTTTGAGGGGAAAAATCAAGATTTTCAAAAGGCTCAAATCAGGCACTGTATGATTAAAAAAAGGTTATGTAAGGAACTTTACTTTAATCATGAAATAAGATATGACCAATGACCAATGGGAGAAAATGACCAATTTTAGCCAGAGCCCTGTTGAACGTAGGCTTATTATAATGAAGACAAGAAACTTCGGCCGAAAAAGAAGAAAAAAAAGATACAGTAATCTTAAAAATTATATCTTGCAATCCACAGAAAAGCAACACTTAAAACTGGAATCAAAAAGATAATTGTTATATTAATATTCACTAGCTGGAGTGCATTGTATTGGCCTGCTAAGGCAGTCCCAGATCCTATACCTATATCAATGTTCTAAAATCTCTGAGACATGTTTTACATAATTGGTCTTGTAATGAAGTTATCAATGGGGTAATGTTACCAAGTTTGGTCGGTTGCCATAGCATCCAACTGTCAGAATTGGCTTAAAAACTTTCAGAATCATTTAAGGTATATATGTACCAATTGTAGTCACTAAAGGCAAAGTACAGCTACAGTTATAAATATTTTCAAAAATTAGTCTTTAAATAACGTCATAGACTATTGCCATAGCAACAAAAAGTTAAATTAGGCAAAAAATCTTTAAAACCCATTGAAGTATATGTGTACTAAGTTGGCTTACTAAAGGTAAAGTACAGGTAAAATTATAAAAAAATTCAAAAAAGGGCTATTTAATAGCATCATAGGTCATAGGTTGCCATGGCAACCAACTGTCTAATTTGATCAAAAATTCTTTAGGGGTATATATGTACTAGGTTTAGCTACAAAAGGCAAAGTACAGGTAGAGTTATAAAAAAGTTCAAAAATTGACCATTCAATGATGCCATAAGCCGTTGACATACGAAGCAACTGTCAAAACTGAAGTAAAAATCTTCAGATGTATTTGGGTTATAAGTGTACCAAGTTTGATCACTAAAGGCAAAATACAGAACAAGTTATAAAAGTTTTCCAAAATGGACCTTTTAGTGACGTCATGGACCATTACCATAGCAACCAACCGCCAAAATAAGCCTGAAAATTTTCAGAACTTTGTGATGTATATGTGTACCAAGTTTGGTTGCTAAAGGCAAAGTACAGGCGAAATTATTGAAAACTTTGAAAATTGAACTTCTAATGATGTCAAAAGCTGTTGTCATAGCAACAGCCTGTTAAAATTGGACCCAAACTATGCAGGACTATTTGGTGTATAGGTTTACCAAATTTGGTCACCAAAGTCAAACTAGAGTTTAATTTACAGAAAATTTTCCCCATGGTAATTATTCCCTGTTTCTATACAAAAAGATTCATACGGAAATCGGCAGGAATATTGGAGTGGTTTCTCACCAAAATTGATGTTATCTGATTGGTTGTTATTCTTTTATCATTTCAGCCAATAGAAAACCTTCAGATAACGCAGTCCAAGCAAGATATCGATGTGTGATCCTAAAATCATTTGGGACCATTTGGGGTAGATGTGTGCCAGGTTTGGTTAACTCAGGTATTGTAGAAGTCTATTTATTTAAGATTAAAGAAAATAATTTTTTAAAGTTTGACCACAACTTTTAGATAGAAAAGCTATGCTTAGTAAGTTAGGATATCTCACCTTACGCTATTAATAATAGTGACTAGCTGCACGCAGCATCGACCCGACGCTGAACCGTCAGTTTGGCCTGCTAATGCAGTCCCAGCAAGAGATCCCTGCGCCATCCCTTGCTGTTATTCAAAATGAAAATCAATTATAAGTATATCTTTAGAATGGAAATATTTATGGCTGAAAGACGTCATAAGCTGTTACCATAGCAGCCAACTGTCAAAATGAGCCTAAAAATATTTGGAATCATTAGGGGTATATATGTACCAAGTTTCAGTCACTAAATAGAAAGTACATGTCAAATTAATAAAAATTACCAAATTTGGCCTTTTTGATGAAGTCATAGGCTGTTGTCATGGCAACCAAGCGTCAAAATGGGCCTGAAAATATTCGGAACCATTTAGGGTATTGTTTACCAAGTTTAGTCACTAATCGCAAAGCACAGGTGAAGTTATTAAAAATTTCGAAATTTTACCTTTCGATGATGTCATAAGTCGTTGCCATAGCGACCAGCCATTAAAACTGGCCTAAAATATTCAGACCCATTTGGGGTACATGTGTAGCAAGTTTGGTCACTAAACGCAAAGTACAGGCAAAGTTGTGAAAAATTTTTGAAGATTGACCTTTTGATGGCATCATTGGCTGTTGCCATGGCAACCAACCATCAAAATGGACCCAAAAAATTCGGAACCATTTGGGGTATACATGTACCAAGTTTGAATAGTTAAGGTATTGTAGAAGTCTACTTATTTAAGCTTTAAAATTTAAAATTTTTTAAAGTTTGACCACAACTAAAAAATGACTGTGGTTTACGAAGAGATAAGCCCAGATTCTCAATTTTCAAAGATTCTGAAATCAATTTTTATACCCTGCTATTCTGGTAACTATGGCATAGTGTGCAACTCCCAGAGCTTAAGAACTGTAAAAATAGGGTATTCTATTTACACTTTTTCAGAAAGGTAGCTTACCTTCATTAGCTGGCAGCGTTACTAAGTTTAGCGAAAAATCTGTGGCGTAATGCATGTAAAATATAAGCAATTCAGTCATGATTATCTGTGTACATCAATAAAGAGGAAGCAAAAATGTCATTCCAAAGCTACTAAAATCTATTTTCTTTCAAGTAAAATTAAATATTAATTTTTGGTTATCCCTTTATAAACTCATATGGCTACCACTTTTGGAAAAAGACAAAAGTTTTAAAGATGGAGGGGGCTCTGAAAAATATATTTTCAGGAGGGAGATTCCAACAACGAGAAGAGGGGAGGGGGAATTTTTTTTCTAAGAAGGAAGGTATGTGAAATTTGTCAGGGGAGGGTCAGAGATGTACAGCCACCATGTATGATCCTATAATGTAAATTTCTAAGACAACTTTTGAATAGAACATGCAGTGTGCCTCCACTTACTACAGTTTGTACAAGTGTAACACAAACAGCCCTAAAAAATATTCAGCCTAATTTTTACCCTCTGTTGCTGTAAAAATAGTGATTAACATAAATGTGCCAGTTTTCAGGACGTTTCTCAGCAAAGTCTCTAAGCTGCCCTGGTGTATGATTCTAAAGTTATCGAGTTTATATTCTGCCTCTGTTACCATGGAATGATAAATGACGTCATTGAAGTGGAAAGTTTTGAAAAAGACTTACATGATGAATCTTAACCAAGCATAGTACATGTACAACAGTTTTGAAACGTAAGCTTTTACACAGGTTATCCGTGGACAGGTGAAATCAATTATTTTGAAAAATTGCTTGTCCAATAGAATATTGACTTGTCCGACAAGAAATTATATCTGTTCAGGTCAAACAAATAAGCTTTTATTAAGTTCAACTTCTTTGTTCTGTTCCAGCTTTCCTTTTTTTCATGAAATCTGATGGCAAGTTTTTTCTCACATGGCTAAATAAATTACTTTTCCCTTTGGACTAGTGAAAAACTCTATTGAAAAAACTGATTTGTCCTACAACAATTTGACCTGCCCTGTGCCATCGGACAGGCCTTATGTTTCAACACTGTACAAAATTTTCTTTTGGTTCACTAAGAACTGTTAAAAGCAAATACTTTTTATTCCTATTTTTAAAACGTAATGAAAAAGTAAAACATCTAGGGCGCCAATTTTGGGCCTGTTTGTGTCACGTGATATGACATCTCCAAAAACACCAGAAAGAAAAGTTTTTTAAAAAAATTTGAAAAATATTTTTGCACCATTTAAAAGAGTGATAAATAAGAAGCAAAAATTAATAAAAATGAAAATACACCCAAATTATAAACAAACATAATATTCTCCAAAAGAGGGAGTTATATGATCTTTGACACAACTTTAAAAAAATTTAAAACCTTTCTATATTTGTTATAGAGAAATTTAATTTTTCAATTATAACAAAATGAAAAAAACAATAAAAAAACTGTTTTTCCACATAAATAGAATAAGTTAATTTTTCCCCTGCTTCCCTGATATTCCTCTTTGTGACTTTTACTTTGCTAAACAAAACTCCCGTCAGTGGTGTTGAACTACTATTTAATGTTCTCATCAATACAATGTTATCACAATAAAGGAAAACTGTTGGCATTTAAAAGGTATTAGCTGCATGACAGATCTTCTTTCATATATTATCATCAATAAGTTTTCTTTGCATAATGAAGTGAGAGGAAATGATAATTATGAATACAGTGGAAAGGAAGAATATACAAGATTGTTGAAAGAATTGTCAAAATGAGTGACAAAGTTTCCTCAGGAAGTAAAAGGAAAAAAATGATTTTTGTTGTGTATTGTCTGCCAAAATCAAGATTTAAAAGAAAAGGTATGCTACAAAAGCTACAAAAATGCTGCAAACAACATGAAAATCGAACGACTGAAAAAACATCTGTTAATTGAATTGCATCACCTTACATACAAACAAGCTGAAATGGATAGACTACTACTTCTGAAGTACATCTTATACAAGAGCCTATATGGGCCAAATATTCCCATAGCAGGGGTCAAAATAAGGAAAGTTTACATGTCCAGACATTTTTCTTTGAATAGCATCTTAAAAAGAGGTTACCGAGGTAATAGAGGTTGTTCACGTGACATTGGCTGGACATTTTTTTGGATTTCCAATAAAAGTGTCAGGTCATGGCAACTTTTCGTCCAGTAATGACTGATGACCGGCCCTTGCTTCGACCCCTGCCATAGGAATAGCCAAACATGCAAACTTAAAGTGGTAAAAATATTTCTAAACTAGTGGGATTAGTCCTGCCAAGTTTAATGGCCCTAGGTTACGAAGATAAGCAACTGTTAGAGAAAATGTGAAATCACGCCAACTATTACCTCATTACTTCAGTCGGGGTGTTTTGGGGGTGGGGAATAGCATCAAAAGTTGCAGGTCACCAAGGGCAACAGTGCTGCTTATTTTTATGGCCCTAAGTATTGTAGATAAGCTTTAATAATGAAAAGCATGAAATCACATGATGCATGGTGTCATCAATTCTAGGGGAAGGTATACAGGGAAGGGTGAGCATAAAAAGTCCTCCAAATTTCATTGTCTTAGGTATTGTGAATAAGTTAATTTCACGGGAAATGAGAAGCCACGTGATCTAAGACGTCATCACTGTCAGCGGAAGGTCTGAATGGAAAGGACTGAAAGAGCATCAGTCCTGCCAAGTTTCATGCCCACATGTATAATAATAACGATTTATGATGTTATCATTGTAAGCAGATGTTCCGAGTGGATAGGTGAGTGTCAAAAATTGCAGGACTCCCTGAGTGTCAGTGGTAGCAAATATCATGGCAATAGGTATTGTAGATTGGTTACTATTAAAGAAAACGCCAAATCACATGATCCATGGCACAATCTATCTGCCCAGTTTGAGGTAAGCTATTATGAAAAAACTTAAAATTATGTCAGAGTGCGGGTCAGAAGACAATATAGGATATCAGTTCTGCCTAGTTTTGTGACCCTAGATATTGCAGTTAAGGTTCTATAGGAAAACGTGTAATCACGTTATCAATGACGTCACCATTGTCAACGGTGAGTCTAAGGGTAGGAATGATGTTTAAAAGTTGCAAAACTATATGATGATGTGTGCCGACAAGTTCCATGGTCCTAGGTATTGTAGATAAGCTTCTGTTAAGGAAAATGTGAGATCACAAAACCTATGACATTAGCAGTCTCTGCCAAAGGTGTAGGCGTGAGGGTAAGCAGTTGTAGGGCCCCAAAGGCATCAGTCCTGCCTAGCGTCATGACTCTACATATTGTATAAAGCTACTGTAAAGGAAAATGTGAACTCACATGATCTGTAAAGTCATACCTGCCAGCAGGGAGATTAGAGCCAGTGCCGAGGGTCATAAGTTACAGGGCTCAAAGGTCATTAGTCCTGCTAATTCTCATGTCCCTAGGTATTACAATAAGCTAGTATTAAATACAATGTAAAATCATTTGATCGATGACGTCAATGCTGTCAGCTGAGGGTCTTGGGGTAGAGGTGAGACTCAAAAGTTGCCAGATCTTAAGAGCATTTATGCTGACAAGTTTCATTGCCCTAGCTTGTAGATAAGCTGCTATATAGGAAACCTTAAATTCTCTTGATATCTGAAATCATCAAAGTCATTAAGGGATCTGAGGGTAGGAGTGAGCCTCAAAAATTTCAGGACCCCAATGGAATCAATCCTACCAAATTTTATGGCCCTAGGTATTGCAGATAAGCTTCTATAAAGGAAAATGTGAAATCAGGTTAATATGATGTCATCACTGTCAGTGTCAAGAGTTCCAAGACCTCAAGGGGATCAGTTTAATGGTTCTTTACTGTGTTATTTGTTGATAATAAAAAATATCTTCAGAAAAATGCTCTAAAATGATTATCATTATTTACTACAAAATCACCCGCTATTTGTTGCCAAAACAACAGCTTTTGAAGCTGCATTCAAGGTTTTGTGAAGATAAACAAAAACATCTTTGGAGAAGATGCTTTATAAAAAAATTTGTTTCAGACTGCACATGGCTCATAAAAGCTCATATTATAATTATATGGTAATTTACTGCTTCATGTGTTAATATCATCAATAGAAAAAAACCGAAAAAAAAATTACAGCAAATAATTTTTCCAACTCCTGAGGGATTTGAACTCGGAACCTCTGGCTCAAGTGTCTCAACGCTGGGCTAATGGGTAAAAATCTTTGTGTTCGAGTCCCATGGGCGTCAATTTTCAAAAGTTAGATTTTTATTCTAGGGTCCCAAAAACGCAAAATATCATTTTATAGGACTACATACACCATCTTTGGTAGGCTATATGAAGTAAGTAATACAATGCCGCTAACCCATGAAGAGTAAAGGTCTAAAACAAAAAATCGCATCTAATGTATAAAAACATTGGTTTCAGACTCAACAAAAAGTACAAGCATAAAAACTCTTTTAATGTTAATAAAGTAATTCGCCTTCTGCATCGCCTTCTGAATTGCCCTAATCTCAAATTTCAAATATCTCAGGTTATAATAGTGCTATCGAATTAAAAACTTTCATATAGATAGTAAATGTGTATTACACCTCTTCTTCAATAAATTTTTTGTTAAATAAGTTTTGGGTCATGAATTGTAGTATTCAACATTGTAGTTCAAATTGAAATTCAATGGAAAAGAAACAACTACATGTTTAAAATGACAAGCTTTCGCTCCACTCTGGGAGCATATTCATGTCAAAATGAAATTTTAAAACATAAGCAAAAGTTTTAAATTTTACTTGCTATTTAAAATTTTTCCTTACGTTTTAAAATTTAATTTTGACATGAATATGCTCCCAGAGTGGAGCAAAAGCTCCCCATTTTAAGCATGTAGTTGTTTCTTTTCCATTGAAGTTTTAGGTCACTAGTCCCAGGCCACTTTTGAAAATCATGTTGCCCTCGATCTACAGCTTTTGAAAATATCTTTGAAAATTATTTTTTAATTTTTAAGTTCTTCAACAGATTCCGAACTTAAAAAAAGAATTCTTTTATTGAAAAAAAAGCTTTGTTGGTTACATATTGAGCCTGACCCTAAAACGAAAAAGGGCCTGGAACTAGTGAAGAAAAGAATTTTTTTGAAATTTTTTTTTGTAATTGAATTTTCCTTACTGTGTTTAAATTGTGTTTAAAATTTCATGCATGGAATTATATTATAACTTGAGATATTCAACATTCAATATTGGGGTAATTGTTCTATACACTAGATGGCATCACAAATTGTTCAATCATTTAGGGAAATTCCCTAAGTGACAAAGTTTTAAACTCAAATATCTCAAGAACCAAAAGTCGGATTGAGATGAGATAAAAACTAGTGTTCATCAATTTTTCTCCTCTTTCATATGAATCCAACTCATATTTTCACCTCGGAATCCCTTTAATATTTAATATATTCCATCATCACTATATGGATAAGTATTAACTCCGAGTGCAAAATTAATGAACCTATCAGGAACTTACAAGAAATTGATAAGATAGTAAAAAATATTTGTCAGATCATTACGAAATTAAAACTAACAAACTGGCAAATAACCTACAGTCCAGCTAATAACGACAATAGCGTATTTCGTTCTTGACTTCATGCAGAAACACGCCTTTTTCTGTTGGCTTAGGCCTTCATATTCACAAAGAAACACGTAGTGAGAAAATTATTGATTCTCTGTACAAAATAAATCTTACCATCAGCTACGATCTAATTTAAGTTTAAGTTTAATCTAAATTTAAGTTTATATCGTTATTTCTGTGACCTCAATAATCAAAGAAGATAATGTTGATATACCACCTAGTTTAGTCAAAGGTGACGCAGTTCACCTGACAGGAGATAACACAGATTTTTTAAATGATACTCTGGACTTAAAGTCTGAAATCCATGGGCCAGGTCTTATTGTTTTTCAAAAGTACATAAATGACCATGACAACAGTAAAATCAAACTAGACCACTCTAGTTCAAGTGTAATGACATACACACAAAACTCGTTTTCAAAAGCCTTTTTCAAAAGCAGAACCTTTCCGAAGTTTTAACAATGAGTTTTCATTAAATGATTTTAATATTACAAAAGTGCTGATATTTTATGGGCATTGTGTCAAGTCTTTGAAGAAAATAGCAGTGTCTTGCTTCCAACCTGGGTTGCTCACAATTCACTTATCACAGAGCAGCATCTGCATTTAATGCTGTGTCAAGAATGTCCCTGTTTCCAGGTTCGACCACTGACTGGTTGAACTTGTATACTGCTATTAAATTGGCAGAAGATTTTAATAGTAAAGTGGATCATACTAACAAAATGAATACTACTATACAAAAGCTATACAAATGAGACAAAAAGATAGTATTCGTAAAAACTTCATACTTGGGTTAAGGGAGCTGTGCATTGTCTGTAAGATGGTCAAGGGCTGATTCCACGCATTTTCTTTTTTTTTCGAGAGAGAGAATTTAGTTTTCAAGCAAATCATCAATGTTTTTTTTTCTATGAGCGAAAAATTTCTGTCTGAACAGGGAGTTGAAATTTTTTCAACTCACTATTGAAAAGAAAAAAACAAAACAATCAGAAAGCTGAGAAAACAAAACCAACCAATGAAAACATGCTATTGTATGTAAACAAAAAATTTTAATCGAAATGTTTTCTCTCCAAACATTTATCGTGGAATCAGCCCTTAAGGTGCATAGGGAAATGCATTGAGGACAGTGGTCTCGATAAGTTATTTATCGAGGTAGGTATATATGATGAAAATACTTTGAATAAAATCAAATCAGGACAGCACATGAAAAGGGTCATCGAAACTCATGCAATATTGTATGAATGTTGATCAACATTGTATTCATCATTTTTTCTCCTCTTTCATATGAACCCAATTTTATATTTTCACCTCGGAATCCTTTTAAACAAAAAAACAGTATGTTTTGAACATAGAAAATCTTAAAACAAAACAATCCTTGCATTTCTCAATATCTGCTGTTGGGTTGGTCAGCTTTTTTGTGAAAAAAGAAAATCATTTTACTTTTGAAGAATCTAAAGCAATTTAAATACAAAACATTGAAATATTACTTTTCATTACTTTTATCAGCAAATTGAGTTATATTGTTTACTTTGTATGACATGCGGCTGTATGTTTTATCAAAATGATGTTGCATGTGTTTGGCCTTACACGAAGATGTTTTTGAAAAACAAATATATAAACAGCATGAAATGTGCAATAATATAAACAGAATGCAATGTAAAAATGTTTTCTTGTATATTAATAAATACAAGTAATTTCGTACGTTAAAAACCTACAAAATGTCATTTTGGTTTATGATTTCTGAAAAATGCATTCTTGGGGGGGGGGGACTGTAGCTCCCCTCCTCCAAATTGTCTTTTGACCGAGAAAAAAAATGATGCTATACCACACAATAAATGCAGGTTCAAAAGTGGCACCCTCCATTTTTATAATATAGATTCACATTTTAGTTTCACTAATAAAAGATTTTGCTTGTCACGTCTTCCTTTGAACTAGAAAACAATATGGCTCTCACTATGGGAGTGGGAAATAGAAAATCTTTCCATATTTTATCAACTAAATAATGAACCTTTTATCTATTTAAGAAATATTAACAAATACAAACTTGTTTAAAGTGATAATATACATTAACACTGATTTAGAAAACTAATGTATCTTTTTTATATAAAGGATCATCAAACAGTTAAGTGTTTAATAAAGGCTTTTAAGATTCTTTAAACTCTAATATGAGTACTGTCAAAGTAAACTTTGTCTGTTGCAGTTTTAAGAATTCAGAGTACATATTTATCTAAAAATATGTATTTTTGTTTAGTAAACTAAAAATATGTATTTTTGTTTAGTAAATGTCTTTTCCTATTCAAAACAAATTATGCTTAAAATATTTTTTTTTTTTTTCATATCTGGCAAAGAACAAAGAACAACTCACTCGAGGAGGGCCCTCTCTACGCACCCGCATATTCTCAAGACAAAGCCTGTGTATTCAGGTAGATAAATTTTGTATTTTTCTTATTCATTTTTTTTTTTTTTTTTTAAATAAACATTTTTTTTTCTCACTTTTTTTCCCAAATGAACGAGCTAATGAACAACAAAGATAAAGGGCCTGCCTCTAGAGTTTGGGGTTTACTAGTCAAATTGTATCCTATGTTGTTCTCAGCTCAACTCGAGCTACCACTTTTGCCACCAGTATTGACAGTTCAATAGGTAAATGTCCACTTGTTCTGATCCTACAAATATGTTCTTGAAAACAATTGTAGTTCTTTTCTTGATAGAAAATTGTATGCCACCAAGAAATGGAATCAAGTATAAAAAAAAAAATATTATCATTTTCTTCTCCAAAATAACAGGATATTTGGTGCCACCATTTGCTTTAAAGCAAATTTTGCCAATGATTTCTTCTTTTGCTAGAACCAAAGTTCCTGCCGAGGTTTTCAGAAAAACAATTGCGGGAGCCCAAGCTGAAAAACCTAATTTTCCCACAATTATACAATATTCCAAAAGAGAATTTATGTTGAAACACTGGTTCACATATTGCACAATGAAATGAAATAACCTTACATTTCTAATTAGTATCAAGCAAAGTGAAGTAAAAATCTTTCATATAAATCTTTCTTACCAAAAAAATCATGCAAAATATCCTCTCCAAATGGATCATGTGAAAAGAAGTCTCTAAAAGAAAAAAAAATGTATAAATAGATTGGAATTTCTCTCTAAAACAAGTACTTGAAAAAATTCTGGTCATTTGCCAGTTCAGGACATAGACTGAACTGTACTTAAGTTTTTTTTTCTCAGTTTCTGATGGCTAATAGTTCTGATGTTATTAATAAACAGTACAATATATAACAGTTGGAGTATTGATATTAGAGAATCAAAGCAAAAGTCAGCAACTTATTTCATATGAACATTTCTTTAATTTTCTTGACCATTGAAGCAAACAATTTCGAAGTTAGGGTCCAAAACCAAAATACATAAGTGAAAGTAAAAATACAGAAGGGAAACAAGCAGCAGAGACAATTTTCAAGATTGATTATTAGTTTTTAAAAAGATCCTTTGAATGGGTATCTTCTAAAGACTTCAGCAAAAACTTTATTGATGCTGAGATGATCACACACTAAATAAATTGTTAATTTTGAGTCTGTGTAAGGGTTTTCAATGATGAAAAACTTAACTTAAGAAAAATTTTTATCCAGTTCAGCAGTTAGTTTAAATTTTGTTTATTATCATTCTTCAAATTAAAATTGTGATGCATGATGCGGTATTTGATAATTTATAATTATTTCATCTGTACGTCTGAGTCAAGAAAAATAACTGTGCCAAATTGTATAACCTATGAAGATATGATTATCAAAACGAGAAAAAAATTAGGCTTTAGGAAGATTAAGCAAAATTGTAATTCTTCAAAAAAAAAAGTCCTGTCTCATAGTGGATAATTATGTAAGCTATAGGAAAAAATTATTTCTCCAATACAATGAGTGATTAAATTTGTGGCACGGTAAGGGAAAACATGATACAACCGTGTCACGACTTTAACAACACAGTCAGTTCTTTCTTCATATGTGCGTGTCATGCCTGTGTCAAATTTACAGCTGATTTATGACACAGCTCATTATTGGCACGGTATAGAAGAATAAAAACACGACCTATATGGTCATAGAATCAATAATATTTATTGTTTAGTTTTAAGAAAACACATTCAAAGTATATATAAACAAAGTTTTTTTCAATTATTGTTAACTTGATTTCTTCTCATGATACATGTTTTCTCAAAAACTAATCATTTTTCAAATTAAAAGTTATATAAACAAATGGAGTAGAAATTTCTTTGAATTATCTACTCAATATTCTAGGAATATAATTCATTTTAATAAATTAATGCATTTCATAAAACTTTTTTAATAAAATAAATCTTTTATTCTTGTTCTTTTTTTCTTTCTTTGAAAATGAAATGATAGTTTCTAGAATTTTAATGATAAATATTATTTGATTCAAATTTTTTCATCTTCACGAAGTTGGAATGCAAATAAATGTGACAAGTAACAGAATAACAAAAAAAACTTTGCCGCAAAGTCCATTAAAACAGTTGAAAATGCATCATGAACTCAAAATAATGAAAAAAACTTTGCTTAACAGTCCGTCAAAACAGTTGAAAATGTGTCATGAACTCAAAATAACTAAAATAGTTTTGCTTGGCAAATTGGTAACTAATTGGTAAAAATGTTTCACAGATTCAAAAAAAAAAAAAAAGAAAAAAAAAGAAAACAGCTTTACAAAACTATAAAACGTCCAAAAGAAAAAATGAGTAGATAATTCAAAATAAATTATACTTGTATTGCTTATGTTCTCTCTAAAATGTTTTTTTGTATTATTTTTTAAAAATATGCATACTAATAAAAATTTTATTATACCTATTATTTAAATAAAAATAGAGAGGAAAAAAAACTCAAGTGAGTTATGGACACGGTCATTAATGTTGTATGTAATGCTGACATTTCTAGAGTCCTTCAAATTAGTACATTGTATGGTTACACGCTTACATGCATTCATGTGTAGTTTAGTGGAAAGATGAAAGGAAGAATTTTTCTCCGCAATGCTCCAAGTCCCATATTATAAGCTGTAACAGAACAAAAGGTTTTAATCAGGGAAATATTGGGATGCTATTTGTAATAATGCTTTCCAGAAAATGAGGATGCAGATTTCTGTTTTGCGAAAACTGCTTTAGGTATGTCTCTGAAAACTTGTATATATAAAATATATAGTTAGTTTAGTACTAACTTTCCCCAAATTTTGGGGCATGGAAACTTTAACCCTATTTGCCATGGGGGGGGGTTGCGGATTCCGCCCCCCTCTATCAACTTTGCACTGCTTACTTTTTTCTAAAAAGCCCGTATGTCTAATGTTTTGTGGCTTTTAGTTTTAGGGACTAACGAATAATTTGACCAATTTTCATGAAGTTTGGTCCCCCAGAACGGTGACAATGGCCCAATTTTGGGCCAAATTTGCCCGAAAAATCGAGTAAAAATAAGGAATGTTTTTAAAAAACCCAGAATAGCATGCTCAAAGGTACTTTTTGTGGCTAAATTCCAATAGAGCATCACAACAATAGTATGTACACCAATTTTTGTGAAAAAATATTGTGTCCTTGAGAATTTAGGACTGTTTATGCCCGAAAATCAAAAAAATCGGCAAAATATGTACCATTTCCGTCATGTGATGACGTCATCGCCGTAGTGATGACGTCATCAAAATAATTATGACGTAATTTTGTACATCAAGTGTTGTAGTATTAGTGCACAAAGTTTGGTTGCACAACTCTTTCTAGATCTTGAGATCTTAGGGGGAGGCGGAATCTGTCCCCCCCATGGCTACATCATACCAAAAAAGCCCATGGCAAATAGGGTTAAGATGCAGCTGTGAATGCTTTCAAAAATTGGAAATTGTTCCGGAATCATCTAATTTTTTACCCTGTTCTGCATCATTGTTGAAAATTGAAGTATATAGTTGTTTTGTACAGAGTCTAATCAATTCTATAAATAATGACAGATTTTCCATACCACTGTTAAAAAAAGATGCTGTCGTAACAAAAATTGCCCCTTTTTATTAAAAAAATTTTGGAAAGAGAAAGGTTTATAAGTTTTGAATTCTATGGAATAAAACTCCACAAAATGATGTTTCATACGATAATTAGAATACTTAGAATAGTGGCGTCTTTCAAAAATATCACTAAAAGGCAGAAATGAGATGGAAACGTAACAATTGCTCAGAATATAAGTGATTTGTTACTTTTGCATCATTATTTTGTCTTGCTAACAAATTTTATGGAATATGTACTATCCCTATTATGTGCACTATTATTTAATGGTGAGGTTTGACTTTACAAGAGGTTGCTTTGGCAAAGAAAAAAGTCAATAATGAGATACATTGTAACAAAAGAGAAATCTTGAAAAACTAGAGATTTCGGTTTTAAAAAACTCAAAAAAACTGATTTCATAGAATCAGAATATGTATCAAAAGAACAATTTCATAACAAATATTTGTACTCATATCTACACTAATTCATAGTCATATTCATAGAATAATTATATTTAGAAATAAATTAAAAAATAAAATAATACATGGCAGAAATGAGATGGAAAAGTAACCATTCTTTAAAAAATATACAATTTGTAATTTTTGAATAAATTTGTTGCCTTGATAACTATTTTAAGTATGTGCTATCCCAATTCTGTGCACTTTCAATAGTGAGTTTTTACTTTAATAAGAGAGGCTATTTTGCAAAAGAACAAACTCGACAATGAGATACTTTGTTACAAAAGAACAATCTGGGAAAACTAGAGATAAAATGATTTCATAGAATCAGAATATGTTCCATAACAACAATCAGACCTAAAGATATTTGAAAAGGAGTTATTAAAACACACAATGTAGAAATAAGATGATGGTAACAGTTTTATGAAAAGTTTTTTTTCTTTTTTGCATTAATCTGTTTGGCATTTGCTTGGCTAGTTAATGGAAAGTGATCAACCTAGGAGCAAAATATGGCAAAATAGGAGCAAATTATTTTTTGTCAAAATCCTTTTCCAGCCGACAGCTATATAACATAGAGAATAAAAGCAATTCCAAAAAAATGCATTTTAGATAGACTTAATATTCAAGTCAAATAATACTGTCAAATACTGTGGTTATTTTAGTTTTGACAAATAATTAATTATTTTTAAATAATTATTTTAATAATTAATCGAAGGAGGGCCCGACAGTCCATAGACATGTCCATGTGATCTTGAGCTAGGTGCAATGGCGAGTACCTCGAT
>JANSTP010235436.1:0-11294 GCA_025330745.1 Cladonema radiatum | reverse complement strand
GTTTCTATAATACCACAATTGGATATATTATCCTCGTTCGACACTAATATATGATCTAAAAGAGTGGAGGAGTGAGTGGGACATCGGATATTTACTCTTTAAGAAATTTTATTTGGAATAAACATGAGAATTGTCAAACCTATGAATCCAATTTAGTTCTATGTTGGCAAAAACCTCAAAAGCAAACTTGATTATAATATTTTAAGTGCAGTAATGACGCAGGCCTTTCTGATTGCCAATGAAGACAATGATCAAGAGTAAACAAAACAAACTCATTTTGATAATAAATTTGGATGAGCTAATTACCATGAAACCTGACTTGGTGGCCACCTCTCTATAACAAAATCAGGTCTTAAGTGGCCAACTAATTTGTTCCTTAGATGCAGTTTTTAATAGAATTCAACATGTCTTGAAAGGTCATCTGCCTATAAGGACCAATTTTTTTTTTTTTTTGAATCTCTTGAATGGGTGTCATAGACAGGATTATTTGTAAGTAGTGTTATCTATAAAAAAATTAATTATTAAAACATTACCCTCTTCAAAAACCGACTCATTTGTTGAATCATCTTCATTGATGAATATTTTTTCCACATCTTCGTCATCAGCATCTGATTCATCAGAATAGCATCCGTCACCCGGCATTCGTACCAGATTGATGCTATGATCAGAACCTTGTGTTGTTGAACAATTAGAAGATGCTCCATCCCCTTTATGTCTGCGTAAATCATTCAGCGACTCAATAGGGATTTTTACTTTCCTCTGAGGAGAAACCACAGTTAGTGGAGGCTTTCTTGATGCTGGTGGCTGCGGCTGAAAAGTACTCTGCTGATCATTTTTTTGAATGAATTTTGTTGTAAATGGATTGCTTGTTGAAGTTGAGCTTTTACCATAAATACTTTTATGCAGACATTGATTTTTATTTACTAATGGTTCTGATCTACTCAACCGCAATCTACGCAGTTCCGAGGGAAGATATTCTTCCATTACAGAAGAGTTTTCAACCTCTACTCATACTCATTATTTCGCACTTATAAGCTCTAAAACAAAACAAACAAATCTAAAAATTTTTATAAAACAAAAAGTGTAGCATAATTCAACTTTAGTGGTGAAAGTAGGAATACGAAGAACCAGGGAAATCATTGTGACGCGTGCAATTGCACCCGCACATGCCCGCACACGCCCACACACACATGGGAAATTTTGTGGGTGTGATCAATTGCACTCATGATTTATTTCTATATCATATTTTGCACGCATCAGAAAACATTATTTTTTGTTTTTTTGTTTGTCATTTTAATCAAAAGCAAAGGAAAGCGGAATAAGGCAATAAAACTGTAAAATATTCTTTATATTTTTTTGCCAATGATCAGTGATTAGCAAAATATCGCTCACGTCGATTTGCTAGCGCGTGCAAATATCAGCACACGTTGTCTTTTCTTCAAGAAAGTCCCTGAAGAACCATACAGTCATAAAATACAAAAAGGTAGCATTTGTGCAGGACGGACATAGTTCGTCTAGATGGGTTATTACATGCCCATTTCAGATCAACTCTTCACTACGGACAATACCCCCATTTCAAAAATATCACTCAATTCCCTCTTCCTCTGTACAAAAATACAACAAAAACGTTTGTAAAAATGACAAAGGAAACCCTTAATTAAGGTTTTACTGAAAGGTAAAATATCTTGAAAAATCACTTTTTTCGATTTTCATATCAAATGATAGAGCATACAGTGAAATGAAGTTTTCATTGAATAAACTTTGAACTTTAGTTTTAATTAACTATAGAAGGGAAAAATTTGAGTTCAATATCATAGTACTTCATACCTTTCTAAAAAACCTTTTTTCTGTTGTTGTGACAATGTCTAATAACTGTAACTGCATTTATGCTCCACCGCAGAACTTTGAAATAACGAAAGAATATTTGGTTTGATTTTTTATGAAGTAAATAATTGAAAGTATTTGTATGAAACTATTATTGTGTTTTTATTTCAAAAATGTAATAGAGAACATTAAAAAGGTTTGCTTCCACTAATTTAAAGAGCAAAGAAAGGCTTATAACAAATTGAATAGCCTTTTTTTACAGCTGATAAAAAAAGATTTTTAGATAAAAAATTAAAAACTGCGTATCTCAAGACAATTTTTTTAACAATTACTTTTTATGTTCCCCCTCACTAACGCTAAGCATACACAATTTTTGCGACCTATAGCTCTTTTTAAAGAGGAATCTTTCCTCTGCGGAACTGTACTATGCATTTCGGAATAAGCATTTCAAAAGAGAGTTATTGCATAATTGAATGAAAAAGATGAGCGCAGAGAAAAATGTAGGACTTGTTCCCACATTTTTCAATTTCTAAATCCTTAAAAACAACTTTATAACACAGTTCCATACAAAAAGTCATAATTATGTATGCAAAGTTTCATGAAAAATGGATTCGAAGATAAGCGTAAATTGAATATTTTCAATTTCTTAATCCTATCAGGACGACTGGGCTTTTTTCAACTCCTCTGTAAATCAAGATCTACTTACTTTTTGATTTGATATTTTGCCTGAATAAAGTTTAATCTATTATGGATCTAATGCACGTTTTGATGATGTCATTTATATGTGACGAAGTCATCACTTTTTATCAAGTATGCAAAAAAAAGTGATGTTTTAGATTTTTTTCAAAAAATTGGAAATTTTGAGTTATTGATCAAAAATCAAAAACCAAATTTTTCCACTATTTTGTGCAATTCAATGCCTTATTATTATAAAATAGGCATCAAACCCTCAAAATCATACTCTCCACCTTCTGGGGTATGCCCTGTTTAACCCTATATGGACCAGGATTTTTTTGATTTCTTACGACCAAAGATTATTTTGATATAAGGCCATTTCTAACAAATGAACTTCTGAGTAAGTATTGAGAATTTTTTAAAAACACCTTCCTATTTGCTGGTCAGCAGGTTCCCAAATACTTTACAACAACTATTCGCGATGGTGGTGCCTTTATGAAGATAACAAATTTTTCTAAGAGTTCAAAAGTATCCAAATTTCATTTATAATCTCCCTTATAAGAGCTCTTATTTGACATGTAAAAAATATTTACCAATTATCCTGAGCATATTTTGGTTACAGAGGAAAGTAGTTCTTGAAATATGTAGTAATGTATAGATAGCAGTTTATAATTGTGAGAGTGTATTAGGTTTATAATTTTTAGGTAATGGAAGTTTTTAGGTTGTAAATAGATTTATATACATTATTGTTATATTATTATATTTATTATTACTATTCTTATCATTATTATGATTATCATTGTTATTGTTATTATTAATATTACCATTACTATTATTACTGTTTTTTTCATATTTTTTTCTTCTTATTTTGTGTTTTTAGGTGTTAGGTTTATTGCCCCACCCTTGAGGCACTATCCTCCTTGGGTCTTCTTTACCCTGTATAACTGCTGAAAAAGAATATACATTTATCTTATTATTATCCATATCTTTGGTTCTAGAATGTTGGTTTTTTTTTTTTGAAAGATCTTTTGCACATTGCAAGTAGAACCTATCATGAACAAAATGAGCCAAAATGATTTGATGACGTCATCGTGAAGTGGTGATGTCATGGTTTCAATAAAATCCTACATACCTGAAAATTGGGGAAAAACCAAGGCCTTTTTTAGAAAGTCAGGGCAGTGTCTGATGTCTACATAAAGGGCACCATTCAGGTTAGAAAACTGATCTAAATCCAAGTTTTTGGCAACTTTTTAGCCAAAAACAGGCAAAAATACGTGGAAAAAAAGGCAAGGCAGCATCCGTTACTCGGAGGAATTATAGGCCTAGAAAAGGCACTGAAAACCCTAATATATCTTTGCTCTTGCAAAAAATTGGAACAACAAAAAACCTTTTTTCATGAGGTTTTCATCAAAATGCCATATTTTTGATCTAGTTTCATATTCTTTTCGGGCTTTTGGATAAATCGTGCTAAAAATTAGGTTTTTTGAATTTTGTCTGAAAAAAATTTGCTGATTAGCGTCCGATAGTCCGTTGCAATGGCTGCCGTCCGGCATTTTTTCACCAAAAGGTTTATAATAAAATTTCATTAAATGTCACCTAAAATTTCAACTTCAAATAACATAATAGGAGAGGAGCTATTATTAGAAAACTAGAAGGGGGGTGGATTCTGCACCCCCCTCCTCCCCGCCCGCAAGAAAGTCAATTATTCAAAACTCTCCATGAATCCTGTCAGTAACCTTAAGTGTAATGCTTTTTGAGTTCCTGCTGTTGGAACTCACATTACTTCTAAAAAATATTCCCTTTCGTTTGAAAATATTAAAAAAAACAAATATTTGAGAAAAGTTATGATTGAGAATCCCTTTTTTTCTAAACATACTCCCTACTTTGCACTACAAAACCTTTACTATGAAAAATTCTGACCTCTCTCCCCATTTAGGTAAAACTTAAAAAATTCCAGGGCATAACAAATCAAGTACGCCGAGTACGTCCGTACAAAAATCCTGATTTTTTTAGTACAACGGACATATAAATTTTTTGAATTTGTTCGCCAATGTATAATTAAAAAGAAGTTGTATGTTCAAGAACTGTTCCCAGACTGATGTACAAAGTTTTTTCAAAATTAGGTATGATGAATCCATAGATATAGACGAATCACATTATAACCAAGATAATCAAGCCTTTGCAACTTTGCGTTTCATGTTTGTAGCTCAACATGAATGTATTATTTTTAATTTTATAGAATATGTTTTAAGAATGCAAGAGCAGATTTTTTACTTTATATATCTTTTTGAAACTTCTTGTTTGCGTATAAAGCTTTTATTTATATCAAGTACGGCCATGTACAGCAAAAAAATAAACAAGGTACGTTGCTGTACAGTATAAAAAATGATTTGTTATGTCCTGAATTCCAAGAACCCCATCCTATAATTTAAAAATAATAATCGATAAAAATGATCTTGGATATATCTCAAAAAGTGGAGACTTCATTGCAGGAGAAACGTAATAGCTAGTCAGAGCCAATGAGCTATGAAAAATGTAGAAAAAAACCAAAGATGAAAGTGCCCTTTTAATATGAGCACTTGCAATGCAAGTAAATAGTTTTTCATCAAAGGAATTTTATGAGGAATTTTTGAATAATTCTCCGATGGGAGATGATGTCATCGCAAAAAAAAAAAAAAGAACCAATCAACACAAATAATCTCCTTGAATTTGATCATGTGATTTAATGGAAGTTGCATCAACTGGGGTGAAACACTGAAAATGAGTCTTGTTATAGCTTTTTGCAAGCTAGATTTTCATAAAATATTTAAAACAACCACAGAATTATTATCTCAAAATATTGTTACTGAGAAAGAGAAGTCAAAGTTTTTTAAAAGAAATTTTAAGAAATTAAATGTTTTTGGCTACTACCTTCTCCCGCAGGACAATAAAATGATATTTTTCGTGAAAATACACACTTCTTTAGTGAAATAATGATTGAAAATGAAATTTAAAACATTGTATCAACTTTAAAGAAGTATTATCTTATTGAGATATGTACTTTGATCTGTAATTTGTGGAAGTTTTTTTTAACTCGCTTCCCACTTGCGTCACTTCGTTGATATTTCACCTCAGCTTCCACCTGCATTTCGGATAGCCTGGAGCAGAGAATAACATAAAAATAACGATCTGAGAAGTAATTAAACTTCTTGTAACATAGAAAACCATAAAATTACCATAAAATATAATTTTTCCAGCCCAGTTTGCGATTTCCAATATTAGAACTCATTTGGAAAGTCATATTATGCAGAAAAAGCTTTGGCGCAATAAAATAGTTTTACTATGCTTTTCTAAACTGGAGTAAAGTCTTGAAAAACTAATTGTTGGGCTATTCTCCATTCTCGGTTAGCCTTAGCAACCATATCCAAGTCAAAAGCTGCAATGAAAGAACGAAGTACTTTCATTCTCCTAATAGAGCCACTGGAGGAGAGAGGGTCTTTCGTCAACTAAACCAATCAATATCCCCATGTTTTAAACTTCCAGAGAGTAAATGAACCATCTAAGATACTTATTCAATAAGTAGTTCTTTACTAACTTCCTTCACTCTCTTTTGGATCAACATTTGAGCCACATGTTTCATTTTATTTCAATTCACTGCAGCTACCAAACATCACATGACAAATTCTATAATCTGATTGGTTGCAATGCTACTTTATGACGGAAACCTGGAACCGAGAATTCCAGTTTTTTCCATAAACCCCCAAGCATGTAAGTTTTCCACAATTTATACTGAGGTGAGCCAATCAAATGAGGAAATCATATTTTGAATAGGGTTTATCCCCTTGGAAATGGCTTTCGACGTAAACTCCTTGAAAATATCAGCATAACCCTTGGAAAATAAGTTTGTGCTAATACTTTCTTATTATTGGCCTCTTTGACTTCTGGAAACTCTTTTTATCAAAGGTTGATAGTCTGGAAGTATTGCAATAACCCTTTGGAATACAGAATATAGCACAATTTCAAGCCCTGGAAATATACGTCATTGAAGGTGCGAACGGAGTAAAACAGGAAAAGCCCATTGTGATTGACTGGCTAATATAAGCCCTAAATTGCTATAAGATTTAGATTTTTAGATTTAGATTTATTTATTCAAAAATTAATAATATTTACAATAAGTTCTATTACAACGTGCAGACTGGCAGACATAACCAAAAAAGATGGCTTTCAAGTTGCACTTAGGAAAAAAACAAATAAAAAAACTACCAAACTCTACATAATGAAAACGTTTCGAAGTAATCTAAATCACAAAAACTCAACAACAGAAAAAAAAAATAGATAAATAAATACTGTAAATAGAAATAAGATTATAATAACTGACATGAGTTAAATAACAACAAATGTATGCAAATTTATTTATTTATTTTTTTTCTTTTTTAAAATAAAACAAAGATTCATGATGTTACTGCAACTGATTTAATTTGACCCAAGTGCACAATTCTGCTTATTGCAATCCCTCCAGGCTGAAAAAAGTAGGGGACTTTTCAACGAGATCTGGGGTGAACACCAAGAAAAAAATCTGAACAAAAGGGAGACAAATTAATTTTAAAAATCGGAAGTTTTATTGTACTTTCCCACATCTCTATCATCGGCCTGACCTGCTGCTTGGACAAGAAGGAGGACAAAACGTCCATTAGAAAACCCATTTTACCATTATTTTTTGATGGTATTTGATGTCACAGGAGTGTCATGTTCTAAAAAGTTCAAGTGCAACATAAAGCAAAGAAAGATTCTGTTGGTGCGACACCAGACATAATTTTCAGACTGGTAATCCCTGAAGTAAAATTTTGCCATAATTTGTCGGACAATACAGTAAATTTATCTACTGACATAGAATTAGCCCAAACTACGTCCATTAGACGTAGACATAGCTTGAGCTAATGCATTAATATAATGCTTCTTTTCTTAACTTTTTGCTTGCCACATGTAAATCAGTGGTGAATGTGGTTATCTTTGCTGGCAGACTCTGTTCTCCTTCCCTCCGACCAATAGTCGCAGTGATAGCTTGATTTTAGGACCTATTGTTAGTTTTCTGTTTTGTATATACAATATATTATGAAAAAATTATAATAATAATCAACCTATTGTACTTCCAGAGACTTTTTTTTCTTTTCTTTTTTTTTTTAATTTAGTACACTCTGCCATATTTTATTATTTTTCTTGCTCCTTGCTTTTTTCTCCTAAAAGCAGAGATTATAGTACGTATTATTGATGTACTTGTAAATACGAGCTAATCGAACTAATCGAACACTGATCGAAATAATCGAATTGAATTAAATTGAAATAATCGAATCAATCAAATGGTAATCAAATATCACAATTTTTTGTTATATTTTGATTAGTTCAATTGATTTGGTTACTGTTCGATTAGTTCGATTAATGTTCGATTACTTCGATTGGTATTTTATTACTACTTTTTTCAATCACATCATTTCATTGGTTTCATGTCTTGAATAAGAGTCGAAGGGAGACTCTAGTTACTCAATTATATAATTTGTTCAATATTTAATATATACACAGTTTTTTTATGTCAGTTCTGGTCCTCATTGTATGCATAATTTTAAAACATTACTATGGTGATTTTCTTAAAAATCAGATGCAGATAAAAATATGAAGAAAAACATTTCGACCTAAACAATCACTCTTTATAAGAGTTTGAGCGAGAATTTTGGACTTGATGTCAGAAAATTTAAATCTTTAGAAAAACCATGGCTTGAAAAATGATGGGATTTTTTTTATTACATAGCTGAATAATTTCTCAAAAAAGATTTGAAATCAGAATAAAAAACTTTTTCTCACATTTCTAACAAAAAAAATATTTCTCTCAATTTTTAAAAAAATCTCGATCAAAGCTCTGTTAAAAAAATAAATGTAGGTCGATGAAAAAATCATACTTATGTGGGTTTCTGACACATACGAAAACCGTGTATTGACATATTCTTATTGGATGGCACAGTCCATGGGCGCACCTACCAGAACACGATTTTGAGATAGATTTTTCAAGAGAAACTACGAAAATGGAAATATATTACGGCCAACCTCCTTCCCAAGGCTTCTTTTCTTGTGATGTGGAGAAGACAGACAAAGGAGGTAGACAGCGAAGGTAGACAACGGACATTATATAAAATTTAATGAAATTTACTGATATACAAAATGAGTTTCTAAAATTGAAGTCATCAAATCCTAATCGAAGTAATCGAAAATGCTGTCGAATCAATTGAAGGCTGATCGAATTAATTGAATCACAATTTTTTGACTACTGAATTATCATTCGATTAGTTCGAATATTGAATTCGATTAATTCGATTAACATTCAATTGACTCGCCTGGTAAATACTGTGTTTGTACAGTTAGATTATCTGTGTTAATTTTTTTTTTTTTTTTTTTTTTTTCATTATTTTAGGTCTTTCTTATGCCTCTTTCTATTTTTTTCTCTCTTTTCTTTCGCTTCATTTAGGGTGACTCACAAATCGATTTTCGGGATTTTTAGCGTCAATTGACGTTTGTGGGTGGGTGGGTGGTTAAAAGTAGTAACGCTAAGAAAATGCTATCATAAATATCGATTTTTGAACTGATATTTTTACCTTTGGAAACTGAATGTAATCCATAGCAAACAAAACAAGCTATGAAACAAACTCCATGCTTACATTCAATAAAAAATCTAGAACAAACTGTCTATGATCGTACACCTTTTTATTTTGAGTGTGATTGACAACTTGCAGAGTTTGATTCTGCAAAATATTGATATTGTTTCAGCTTCGCCTTCAGAATGTGCAATCGGTTTTTTAACTAAAATTTGATTTTGACGCTAAGAGTGGTGGGTGGGTGGCTCAAAAATCGTAACGTCAAATGACGCTAAAAATTCTGAAAATCAATTTGTGAGTCAACCCTTATTCGGTTACTTCTTTCAGTTTCATCCAGTCTGCAGAGTGTGGCAGACTTTACTGAGACCTCGGGCGCACACTGACAATTTTTTCGAGGTGCAGGTGCACAGAAACTTCTTGAGTGCACTCTCAAAACATTTTTAAATGCTACTTTATGTGCATTGTTGCACCTAGTCAAGTCGCCATGATGCATTAAAAGTACTATTGCACCCTCCTCTACCTACTTCATAAGTATTTGAGAACTTCTAGGCATCTGTATCACCTGACGGCAGTTGTCAAGTGCGCTTCGTTACACCAGTCAGAGGCACAGAGTTGCTTCTAGTAATTTAACTGCCACACTCTGCAGACTGGAGTTTCATTTTACTACTGAATAACATTTCAGTGTAGTTTTAGTCAATGACAAACTGCTGGTTCCAGGGCCCGCGCTACCGGGGGGGGGGCAGGGGGGCCATGCCCCCCCACTTTTTTTCTAAGAAAGAGTTTTTTTTCCACCATTGCACATTGGAAACTATCATGATAATGAATACAACAGGAGTGTGGACGCGCGTGTGTGCGAATACATAAAACCATAATATTCTCCTTCAACAAAGTTAAAAAATCAGTACATTTTAGCCAATCCAGAATCTAAAGCTGTAAAAATCTCAAACATTTTAGCTAAATCAGTGTATAGTTTGGCCCCACGCTTCTTGTAAGAAATCAACCAAATACATAGCATTTGCTAGACTTTCCGCTTGCTGTCATTAATATGCAGCCTCTATCAGAAAGACTTAACTATAGAGCTGAATGAGAGTTCCTGGGGTGAGATTACCCAATAATGAAGGTGTCTGCATTATACAGCACTAAAAACAGAGCGAAACAGAGTTAACTTTAAGCTAAACCAGGAATATCAAACAGTAAAATGCTGAAGCTTCCTGGGGAATTCGCCCCCAGGTCCCCCACCAGGGCTCTGCCAAACCTCCTACTACATTTTTCACGCCTACAGCCTTTATTTGGCTCCTCCACTTTTAATTTTGTGGCGTGGGCCCTGGGTTCTTTCTCATTATACAAGACACAGTCTTCTGTGAAATTTCTTCCATAAGCATAAAAAGTTTGTAACTATTCTCGCATTTTATTAAAGGTATATGCATGAATATTTTTTATTAGTAGTATAGTAGTATCAATTTATGATAACTATCACTAGAATTTATGATAACTATAATTTAATTAACAATTGTGCATGCCCCAAACAGATTGTAAGATGTTTTAAATAGAAATATACGTATCTATCTATATCTATCTAGCTATCATAATACATAGCTAACATTAGCTAGCTAGCTACCATTAGTATGATATGACCTGGACATACTTTCCAAACTGGCTAAAATGGCTGCTTTTCACATAAAGAGCATTTATCATTTATAGGACTGTAGAGGCGCAGTTGAAATGTTGAATATCAGTAAAACTGAAAAGACTGGCAAAAAATACTTCACTTTCTGTCGATGGAGGTGGAGGACCGCTCTAGCTCTGATTTCTCTTCCTCCGTTCCTGCTGTGAGGATTTCCAGGAAACCGGAAAATCCGAATTAAAAAAGCGAGTCAATAACTCGAAAAACGATTTTGTTTTTTGGGGAGTTTTAACACGTATGAGAGAGTATATTATTATAGAGATATTATTTTTCCCTTAACTTTTTCCATTCAAGTTATCCATTTGTCTATCTCCATTATCACTCTTCTTCGTTATCTATTCTCACTTGTCCCCATTATCGCCCTTATTCTTTATCTATTACTTTCAATTAACTTAATTTGCAGATAAGTTCCTCCTATCAAGAACGTTCTTCCTATAAAATACGTTTTTGCTATCAAATAAGATTTTGCTATCAAATAAGTTTATGCTATC
>JANSTP010235325.1:0-11295 GCA_025330745.1 Cladonema radiatum | reverse complement strand
CTGGCCAAAAATATTGGAACAATTTCGTGCTTTTTCAGTATAAGTCTGAACCACAAGCGAAAATTGAAAGGAGATATTTTTACCTCTCAAGACAGCGAATTATCGCGCGATTTATCTATATGAGCCTTGAGCCTTGGGTGAATGGGTGAATGGGTGAAAATTACCAAGCTCCCTTGTTGGCTGCTTTTGTAGCCCTTTAGGGTGGCTACAGAGGGGAATCACCAAAACTTCCCTTCTGCAATTTCGTTACTCAAAAATGGCATGACAAATGGAAAGTGAAATTCTGAAAACTGCTCAGTTTTACCCTGAATTCCAAATACTTTTGTCCACAATAGCAGAAATAATTTCAAAGCCTTGAAATTGAGAACAGCATGATTTTCAAAGAGGGCCTGGGACGAGTGACCCAAAACTCATTTAAAAAAAATTTTATTGTAGAAGAATTGTAATGAACATCTGCTATCTATATAAAACTTTTCGATTTGAAAAGACTATTGTAACCTGAGATATTTAGTAATCAAGATTTGTGTAATTTTTCTATACACTAGATGATATCACAATTTCTTCAACATTTTAAGGAAGTTCACTAAGTGACAAATTTTTCAATGCAAATGTCTCTAAAACGAAAAGTCGATTTCAGATAAATGGAAAAGTGGTATTTATCACTTTCTCTCTTCTTTTATATGAACGCAACTTATTTTTTCACCTCTGAATCCCTTTAACCCTATTCCCACTGGGCAGGTGGCGTATTCTGTCGCCACTAGTAGATTCTCCATAAAAACTCAGAAACTAAAAAAGCTTTTCACATGAAACTTTGTGACTTTAAACAAAATTTATCTGGAAATATTATATAAATATTACTGACCACGCCCACTGCTGCCATGGGAACAACAAATGTACTACACCGGTAGGCAATTTTTTAGCTCATTTTTGATCCAATTTTGAATTTTTGGTCCCATATCTTTTATAACTCCAATCGGTAACAAACTACTTTTCTTTAGTAGAAAAATAAAGAAAATCACATTGAAAATTCTCTTTTGGTTCATTTGTGAAGGGTATTTTCAGTTTGACCTTAACCCTATTTGTCATTGGCTATTTTTGACCTCGATTTATCTAGAACCAATAACCTTTGACTATTCTAACTATGCACACTAATGATGCCATTTTAGGTGAAAAAAATGACACCATCAAATTTATGGTGACATCATATACATAACAAACCACGTTATACAAAAAATGACAAGTTTTCAGCTTTTTGGTGTGGTGCTACAAAAATTGCTGTAAATCCTTGTTAGAACATGCTCCAGACCTAAAATTTGGTCAAGATGTTCCTTTTATACTAGTTTCAAAATAGAAAAACTTAAAAAGGTCGGTAAAATCCTATTTCTCCTTAAAATTTCAAATGTTTTTTTTCGAGGATCAAAAAATGGCTGTTTTTTGGCTAAAATTTCGGTGACAACTCGAGTGCTGTTTCTTCTTTTGGGCTCAAACCCTGCCAAAACCCCCACTGGAATATTGGAAAGTCATTAAAACTTAAAGTGAAGAAAATTTAGAAGTAACGGGTTTTTCTGAAAAGCTCCAGGATAAAAAGTTTACAGGGGGGGGCACAATCCGCCCCCCCCCCATGACAAATAGGATTAAGATTCTTGATTTTCGTATATTTGTCAGCAAAAATGATAACGTCATCAAATAAACCTGGTACCACCTTGTTCAGGATATGTTAGTCTAATAATGTACCACGTTTTATCGGGAGAATGAAGTCCCGACCTTCAGTGTTGCCCAGTCTTGAACAGAGAAAAGCTTTCAAAACACAGTTTTTGCCAGATTGCTAAATTTTCGATTGGAATTCACATCGCTGCGGCTTTGAAAAAAGTTTTAGGTTTTGTGACTTTTTAGAAACCTTTTTTATCTGATACTTTTAAGTAATATAATATAAAAGAAAGTCCGAAAAATTCCATCTTTAGTTTCTCCAATATTTAAAGAAAACAGGATGTAAATAAAAGTTAAAATCTTCTAACTTTTGTCTACTAACTTTTATCTACTAACTTTTAATCTATTAACTTTTATTTACATCTTGTTTTCTTTAAATATTGGAGAAACTAAAGATGGCTTTTTTTGGACTTTCTTTTATATTGTGACTTTTTGTCCTTAATTTTTTGCGCCCAAAGTGGCCCCAGGAGTCAGTGACTATGGTAACAAAAAACTTAGCCACCAGTAATCAATGCTGTTTCTGAAGAGCAGGGGAGACATAAACGAAAATAAATTCCCAGTCTGTATTGTAAGAAAATTCTGGAATTAACTCATACGGATAATTACTGGGCTTAATATGGTGAACTACATGTAAAATCACCTTTTATTTGCTTTGCTGTAAATTTTAGGAACAATAGATTTGCAAAATAATATTTTTATGGACCCCGGAAGAGTGCAGCGTACACAGGATAAAATAAAGGAAAAGTAATGAAATTCGTCATTAATCTTACTTAAGTTTTTAGTGAAATGCCAGACTCTCACCAGGTATTCAACTAAAGCTCTTTTTTTCTAAAAGTATCAACAAATATTAAAGTTAGTCTTTATTGGAGCTCATGAAATTTATTTAAGCACTAGATAAACTTTTCAACAATTCCATATACTTTAACCGTATTATTCTTACCCCGACTCCCTGACAAACTTGCTTTTACTGCTTTGAAAGTAAATGCGTAAGTTACCCGAAATTTTGTGGCTTTGAAGCAAATATTCTACTGAGAACTGTAATCAGGTTTTTGAAGGAAATAGTGCAAATCTGTAATTTATTTACTAAAATTTAGATTTTACAACGACTTTTGTACATTTTCACAAATTTTCATGCCAAATGACTAATTCCTGCAAGAAAAATCTGATTTCGAAAAGCAGCACCCAATTTTCTCTTTTTTTTTCACTATCACATGTTGAAACGATGACGTCAAAAAAACTTTGGCATGATTTTTAATTGTTTTTATATGAATGGGAAGGGTAATATTGAGGTATTTTTTAGTGAAAGTTTCATGCAATTCCTCATTTAGTTTTTGAGTTAGTTAGGGGGTAGGTGTGAATTTACGCTACCGACCGGAGCTCCATGAATTTATGCTACCGATCGGAGCCTATGAAAAATAGGGTTGATTGATATTATAGGCTTTCATGAACATAGTCGTTTTTAAATGTTATTCAAAATGGTTCTTATGATTTCCTTAGGCTCTAATGTTCTTAGATTCTAAGTTTCTGAAAGATCCATGAATAAAAACTGTTAAATCAAAGAAAAAGCATGCTTGGTTATTCATTACTTTACTTTTACTGTAATATTTTTAATTTTTTTTTAAGAAATTGTTTATATAACAATCCAACATAACTTTCCAGGTATAGAGGGTGTTCGGCTGACTAAATCAGACCACTATGTTTTTAACTGCGAGAATGCGATCTTTGAAATTGCAATTTAAAAACAAATTGAAGACCAATGTTTTTGAAAGTTTTTAAAAAATTATAAATTAGTTAAAATTTATTGAAATTTATTCTACGTTCTTCATGCTTTTAAGAAACGTGAAAAATGAATGAAAATGATTTTTGCTTTGTCTTTTCAAGAAAATAATATTTTGAATATGGTGGTCTGGTCTAGTCAGGCGAACTATATCTATAAGCAGTCAAGTTTATAATCAATTAATTCTAATAACTGCTTGATGTATCTTTACTTGCCAAAAATTAATGCAAAATTTTCTGCGGGAAAGCTAATAACACTTAAAGTATACTCTTTCTGTTAGTAACATATTTATCAGCAATCATCCGTCTCGAGGTATGAATATACGGTATAAAAAAAGCAACTCGATGTTCACCATCGACCTTTTGGCAAGATAAAACTTTTTTTATAGAATCGTTAGGGTCTTTATTCACAAATGAAGCTTTAGTTCCTATCCTTATTTGCCTTTCAAGGATTTCTTTGGCGAGCAGGAATTAAGTAAAAATAAGTAAGAAGAATTATAAGAGAATAATTGCCATAACTTTCTGTATAATTTAATTGTGACCTTTGACCGTTTGCTGTGTCTATTTTTTTTGGTCTGTATGCGCTTGGTGTAGTTTAAATTTGATCTGCTTTTTACTGAAACTCGTGCTCCGAATATATGTTACTTAGACAGGATACAAATCTTTTCCAATTAACCTCAAGGATTTTATGTTTAGAAAGAAAAAGGAAAACTAAGAATGTTCGGCTAATGCCCACTTTATGGTCTAGTTTTACATCAAAAACTATGAATTGCTATTAAAGCGTGACAAATTACCGATATTTCCTAGGATGAAACTTGTTTAATGCTGGAGGAGTTTGACAAGTCGGTCTGGTTACTAGTTTTAGCTTTCGAGTTTGTTGTTTACACAGTTACAGAATTTGGGAAAAGATTAATTCAAATCTAAACTTTTAGTTAACTCCTTTCTTGGGTATGTTTATGTATAAGTACTAAATTTCTGTCTAGCTTTTTGTCTCATGACTAAGGGTTAGAAAAATTTAAATCCTCTACAAGGAATTCGCTTAATTGGTAGGAATATCTTTTGTTTACACCTCAGACCACTTTTTCTGCAATTTTTTTAGGAATACCATTATCAACGAGGCGTCTGTATGTGGCCTATGCAGTACTGTATATATGCTAAGCAACTAGAAAGCGACTGTCACGTCTAATTTTTGAAAATAGCTGACCCTAAGGCACACTAAATTAACAAGTCTCACATTCGTATTGTCAACTGCGGAAACTTAAGATTGAAAAAATTATTAGGCGAGTTATTGCAAATTTGTCTGCAATTACACACAGATATGTGGAATACGAAAGCAATTACAATTCTTAACTCCTGTAAATATATAAAAATCTTAAAATTGTTTTTAAATGAAATCTCAATTATTTTTTTCTTAAATTAAATGAGCAACAGGCTGGTAGCAGCGATTTTCATATTGGCGGGGGAGGGGGGGCAACGATGAGATGATGTCACGATAGTAGTGTGTTTGGAAACAATTCCAGCGACCTATTCTCACTTATTGTCTGCAGTCTCGCCTTTAAGGTAAGAAATGGTTGAAGGCATATTTAAACCATTTATGCAAGACGACGTTGAAATTCAGCTTTTGACCTTAACAAAGTTTTCAAAACTGCCCCATAGAGTAGCTAAACAAAACTAACTTGATTCCAAAACATAATAGGGCAGACCTCCTCTAATTCGAAACAAAAGGGACTGAATATTTTTCTCAAAGTAGCAAATGATTTAATTAATTAGCATAAAATATCAACCGTTTATATTCAAGGGAGTTGGAAGTTTCTGCAAAGTAATGAAAGTTCGGATCACTAATGGCAGGTATATGCAGTGTGACAGGTTGCAAAAGTAATTACAAAGGCTCTGAACTAGTTGCTGTTTCCAGATTACCAAGAGATTGCAAGGACAGATGGCTTTAGATTCTATCAATATCTCGTGACAGCATAAAAGATAAACACGAGAGTTGTGTGTGCAAGGCACTTCCCCTAATCGCTTGAAAAAATAGGAGACAAATGGAGACAAAAGAACCCACACTCAATTTACGATCACCTGCTAGAAAGTGTCATTTCAACCCCAGCACCATCGATCATCTTTTGAATCTCTTTATGAATTGATAAAGGAAGACGAGTTTCCTGTAAATTTTGAATTATACTTAATTCGAAATAGTTTACACTTGCAATCAATTGACCTTAGGCAAAGTACATCCATTCCCAGGTTTTTTGTTGAAATTGAATGAAATTGAATAATTAGCCTTGAAGATCTAAAAGCCATTTACATTGAAATTCAGGATAACGTTATTGATATTATTAAGGACGTTACTTATATGGACGTTACGTTATTATTATTGACGTTATTAAGAGAGAATACTGTTATCGCAAAAGCATTAAATGATGCTTCAACAGAGAGGGGCTTACTTTTCCAGCACTCATTTGTCCAACATTGCCTTTGTACGACACAATGTTGTACATGCAAGGTATTGATATTATCAACTGAAACTCTAACTCTAAACTTTCTAAAGTCCGAAAAGACAAATTACACTCACTTCGTTGGTTTTATTTTATCAATTGGCTGAAAAAAGATTTATATTTATTTACAACTACAGGGGTCTATCAACAGATTTTTTCTGGGAGTTGCGGGGGTGGTTGCATAAAGTAAGAGACTTTGAGATAATTAGCCCAAGCATTATGGTACGAATACTTTAATGATGGACAAAGCTAACAACACAAATTTGAAATTAGAGTATTCTAAATGTTGCACCCACCGTGGTTAGGCTACGAGGAAAATTTTAGAATTTAGAAGCTTTTAAATAGCTTTAAAAGTTAAGTCAGAGGCTGGAATTAATGGAATTTTTCTGGGATGAAGGGGCATTTTCAAAAGAAAAGACAACTATTTCCAGTAGTACAAACTAAGCGGAAACAAGCTTATAACAGGAAATTGCCTTCATATTAATAGAACTTTAGTTCTGTCAATTTAGCTCGACTTTACAAAAATTTATTGTTTTAGTCAGATTAGTGGAACGCTCAGTTAGTGTAACTTTCAAAAGGTGGTAAAGCTGTAACCATTTTGCAGAGTCGAATGTGTAGTATATAATACCACAAGTGGAAATTTCTAAAACGCCATCCCTTTAACCGTTTCAAAAATCTTCGCTAAAATGCCTCTTTTCAAATATCTTGGTAACTAAACCACACAAGAAATAAATGAAAAAATCTATATGACTAGCAATCTTTTCTAAAATGAAGCGCTAAGATTTTTTGATGAATATTTGCTTTCTTGACATGAACACATAATGTTTTAACCAGTCCCTTACAGATTCCAAGTACAGAGTGTATACTGAATGGCTGATTTTGTTTAAAAAACATTTTTTTATTCAACAAAAAATTGCAGGAGCACTCAGCACTCTTCTACGACCTCCTCCTGTGTTGTTGAAGAAATGGTGTCTTTTGAACAACTACGGTCACTCATTTGTATTAATAGTAATTAAAATACTAGTAGTGCTTTTATCAAAAGCAGTATAGAAAAACGTTTTTGGGCATAGCCATGGTGACCTTCGAGAGTACGGTGCTGGTATTCACTCTACTTTAAATAAACAAGCAAAAACTAAAAAATGTAAAATAATAACAACAACAAAAAAAAAAGAAATGATGGAAAAACTTCTGGGCGGAGGGGGGGAGAGGTCAGCTGCAACCTCCCAGAACCACAATAGATAGGTCCCTGAACTAGACCAGTTTGAAATGTGTGTCGCAAATGACCCCAATTAATCTGTTAACTTAGTTTAACTGCATTTTTTTTATATAGGTATGTAATTTAAAAATTAGTTGTTTTTGTCCAAGCTCAACGCCGATAGTTCAATCAGCGCAAGGCACATTCGGCTAAACTTTTTTATATTCTTTTTAAGACTTGCATTCCTCAATTTTCCATTTAGTTTCAATAAACACCAATTAAGCAAGACCCTATGAAAATTCTTCTTTAAAATTCTAAATTATCAAATCTATGAGCAAGAAAAGGGAGAAAATGAAATAGGATCCATCATTATTATCATTGGTACCAGATTTTTTTGGCTGAAGATTTCTACTCAGATTGAAGAAAATGAACGAAAAAGATTAAGGAATAATAATTACATACTGAATTACTTCAAAATGTAGATTAAAAACTGTCGAATAGATGACGTGCCAAGTACATTCCACTTCAACAAAAATTGTTGCACAAATAATTATTGAACAAGTGGACCGTACCTGCTATAAAACATTCAGAGGTTGGAATATCAAAATAGGAGCAAAGTGTTTCTGATCTGTTGACAGTATAAATCCCCTGTCTAAAACCTAAAATACTTAAGGAAACTAAATAAAATTTCGTACGATTGTATAACAACATGAGAACTTTCAAAAAATACTAACGTTGACGCCATCACCTTCAAGAAAATTTGTTTTATTGGCACAAATCACCGTATGAAAGAATATGAGGAAAAAACAAGACCAGTGACCATTATTTGGGGGGAAACTTCTGTTTAACTTACTTTTTAACGTAACTCTACTTCTGTTAGATGTTCATTAAGCACTCATAATATGAAGTTAAATTAACTCCCAAATTTAATAGTTAAAACTTGCTTTGATTTCTAGCTAACATTAACCTAACATCTGAATGCCAGCTAGGTTAAAATTTAAAATTTCATCCGAAAGTAAAAAAATTCAATGTCAAAGGGACAGTCTTTTTTAAAGAAAAAATATTGAAATTTCAGAAAGTGGTCAACTTAAAAGCCTTAAACGAAGACTTAAGACTTTTTGATCCTTAACGTGCAGCAATGGCTTTTCAAAATCAAAAATAACAGTCCCAGTTGCTTTCAGAAATTGCAGAATTTGCAAAACCGTTAAAAAGGTAACCTCTCGCCTTCATGCAAGATACAAATAATCCTCTATTTCAAATATGCAAAGGTCTGAACGATTTATCCTTACATTCGTTACTTGAAAGAAGGCCACTCCATCGTGCCCTGCCAATTTCAAACTGGAGGTCATAGTTTGTGGATAAAAGTGGCAGACAACCAGATTATCCGAGAAGGCAAACTTGATAATTAAAGTCTTCCATGTACATTATCAGAGTCCGTGATGTAGTTTCTTCTTTAGCAATAAAAAGTTTAACTATTATAAGTTATTTAGAAAGATTCTATATTATTCTCAGCGGCTTTATTCCATGTTGTAGATCAAATATATAGCTAGCTAGCAAACCCAACATCAAACTGCAGAGCAAGATATTGATGATTGAGGTAGCTACAGATAAGATAAAGAGAGGTAGCAAGCGGAGTTAGTTTTGCATATTAATAGAGCTTGCTTTGAAGATCATGAAGTAGACTATTACTATCAAGATGATGACTTCAAATCATGGTAAATAATTGTACATATACAAAATTGTTTCTGCACAGCAGTACCAGCAGTAGCTTATCTAGATGATAATATGCTTACATTTTTGCTCTGACCATGTTGCTGTGAATTGTTACTCTGGCCCCTATTTTAAAATTTTTAACTAGCTTCCATGAACTTTTTCTGAACTAGAATAAATACAATAATTTTTCCAATTTTTTAGTATAAGATCATCGTTTAGGCGACTTTGCATTCATTGTTTTATTCTTGACTTGTCTGAAAACAGTTGGTACTTCTGGAAATTCAATAAAACACAGAAAAATAGCATTTTTGTAATATTGTACCTAGAATCGATGTGTTTCTTTTCCTACGAGACTCTGTACTTTCTGCATAAATACTTTTGTTTCTATATAATACATTACTTCAGACAGTATATATTGAAGATAAATGAAATAATTGAATAGAAAGAGTTTTTCTGCTTACCAAAAAGATTAATACGAATATTTGCTGGACAAAGACTTAGGCAAACAAACAAATTTTTGTATATACCTGTATATGAAAATAAAGTTTTTGTTGTTGAGCAATAAAAATAAAAATATGAACTAAACATCCTTTTGTTTAAAGAGCGTTTTAAAAATATCAATATCTCCTTGAAATAATATCAATTATTGACAGCTTTTTTCATGAAATCTATATATGATTTGTGTAGCATCACGCTCCTTTTATGGAAGTGAGCATGCCTTATTTGGAAAATAGAGTGAAATAAAAGATTTTCATTGGCGTAAAACACTTTAAAAGAAAAACCAATCAGAAAATGTCAAAAGGTTTTTGTAAAAACCTTCAAAATCTTGCTGTATAGAAAACAGCTAATAAATACAACTTTCAATAACCTCGCTTTTACTTTCCCTTTAATGACTAAACTTGGTACGTATATACTCCAAATGGTTCTGAAGATTTTTACGCCAATTTTTACGGTTCATTGTTATGACAGCGGCATGTGACGTTATCTCAACTTTACGTTTACGTTGCCTTTAGTAGCTGTACTTATTACACATAAAACCAAAATGGTTCTGAAGATCTTTAGTTCAATTTTGTCGGTTGATTGCTATGGCAATCGTCTATGACGTCATTATATTGTCAATTTTCCAAATTTTCTATAACTTCTCCTGTCCTTTGTCTTTAGTAACAAGACCCGGTACACATACACCCTGTGTGGTTCTTAAGATTTTTAGGGTAGTATTGACGGTTCTTTGCTATGAAAACTGCCTATCTTTTACTTTTTTCTCGTCTTTTTAAAAATGAAAAAGTGCATTGTTAGCAAGGGATTAGATTTCTCGCTCTGACTGCAGTAGCAGGCCTATACGACGCTTCAGCATAGTGTGACGCTTTTTGAAGTGCAGTAATTTTTGTAAAAAAACTTGATAACAAGACCAATAATTAAAATCATGTGTTAGAGATTTCAGAGCCTTCATACAGGCAGACAATCGCGCAGCGATCTAGGACTGGGATAGCAGGCGAAGATGACGCTGCATTCAACTAGTTCCCATAAAATCTAATGTGTGAATATTAGTTGTACAAAATATTGCGATAAAGACCGATTTGCGGAAATTGATTCAACAAAATATTTCAATCAAGACCGATTCGCAAAAATGATTCTGTGAAATATTCCAATAGTAACAGATTCGCAAAAGTCAATTCCACAAAATATTTGAATCAAGACTAACATTTTAAAGAGAATTCTGCAAATTATTCCAACAAACACCAATTTACAAAAATTGTTTTTTTGAGAAATTTTTTACGCTGCAAACGTAAATCTGTATTTTGCCAAAAGTAATTTAGTGAAGTATCAGAACAACCTGCCATTTCCATAAAAAATTCTGCAAATATTCATTTTCTCATAACTTTCTTCCATTGAAGAAACAATTTCGAGGAGACAAAAAATTCTCTTTAAATTACAAAATAAATACTCACGAAAATATTAGGCTGATTGTCATCAGTGATTTCTTTAGGTTTTAGGTTATTAATTTGTTTGCTTGATTATATATCTCGTTTCTGAAACTACAATCTTTTATTTCTTAAACAGGCAAAGAAAACATTTTCCTTCAAATAGAAAATTAATTTTTATTATAAAGCACAACGAAATTAGAATATTTTAAGAATATCTTTAGCTTACTTAGCTAAAGATAAAGAGAAAAGAAAAAATCTTTAGCTTAGGTCCCCCAAAATTGGATAGTCTAAGTAGCAATTTGAAAAACAATGTGAATGTGGGTTCGTTGAAACATGGAATTAATAATAGTAATAATAATAATAATAATGATGATGATGATGATGATGATGATGATGATGATGATAATAATAATAATAATAATAAATAACCGTAGCAAAATTAATTGTTCCTTTTAAAAAATCGCGACATAAACTATTAATAATACAA
>JANSTP010235214.1:0-11296 GCA_025330745.1 Cladonema radiatum | reverse complement strand
AAATTATTCCACAATAAGCTTCCTTTAAAAGCTAAGCTATTTGTTCCATAGGTTTTTGTGTTACATTTTGGTAACAACAGTAAGGAGTTGTTTCGCATGTCATATTTTGTATCTTTCTCTATGATGAAGGATTTCATAAAAGTGGGAGCAAAAGAATATATTACTTTATAAATAGCAACCAGAAAATTTTGAATATCTTTGACATGTATCGGTTGTTTTTCATAAAGCTCTATGAGTTTGTTATAGTTTGCCTCATTCATAGTATAAACACAATTTAGTAGTCTAGTAGTAGTTTAGTAGTCAATTTAGTACACAATGAGCATATGAGTAGAATTTCGTGCAGCAGAAAAATCAGCGGGACAAAAGAAAAATGTAAACATGTTATGATAAAATTATGCCGAAAGTGCTTATCTGACATTGCCGCTTTAAACTTTTTAAAGCTACATTTTTGATTTGAAAGTTTACATTGATTTTTTCCTTGCCTTTTTGCAAAAACATAACTTGGAATTTGTCAGGGTTTGCAACCATTCCGTTGTTTATAAACCATTCTAACATATAGTTTATTCCTATTTTCAGTTTTTCCTTCACTTCTTCCAGGCTTTGATTGCATTCAAATATAGTATTACCATCAGCAAAGGTGCATAAATCTGTCTTTTCGTAAGCTAACAGGAGATTGTTTATGAATATATTGAAAAGCAGTGGGCCTAGAGCATTGTGGTACACCAATAAATATATCTAGAAAATTGCTCCTCTCCACTCCTATTTTAACGCGTTGTTTTCGATTTTTTAGATAAAAGAAAATAAGTTTTAAAGAAATATCGTTAAATAAAAGGTCACTCAAAGGTCAGTACGTGACCAATATAATGTGCTGCAGACAACTTATTTAAAGCGCCAACTGAATGAAGAACGTGCCTCTGGCATATCTCCTGAACATTCTGAACTTGATCTCTGTTTGGAGGATATAATTGAGCTATTCAAGGAACAAGATGGAAGAAGACAAAAAGAGAATGATGAAAAGAGAGATAAGGCATCAGCTGATGCTGCAAAGGCCCTGGAAATGCGAAAAAAGTCACTTGAAACATTTTCAGAGGGCAGAGACCGATTATAATCGACAAATAAGAACGAACAACCGCATGAATCGACACCAAAACGGTGAAACACAGGTAATGAGACCATATCATATCTTACACAATGGAATGAAATTGAAGCTCAGTTGCGTAGAGAAGAGTTGGCCATTCGTAAGGAAGAGGCTGAAAATTCAAAGGCTTTGTTACAGCAACAAAGCCAAATGTTTCAAGTGTTCATGCAGGATCAGCAGGTTCAACAAAACGCTTTGATTGGACTGATAGAAAGATTAACTAAGTAGAATAAGATAGTGAAAAATAATTATTTAAAATAAATTTAACAGCTGTATATTTATTATTACTAGAATTATTGACAAAAAATGAATTTTCAATATTCAGTTCTAAACAAAATATTCAGTTATTTCTGGAGATTGGTTGTCAAAGTACAGTGCAGTTGTATTTCCATATAAGCAACATTTTGCATTATGCAGCAAACCACAAAGTAAATACATTTTTGCAACTGTACTGAGTTCAATTTTTAAGTTCTTCTTAAAGTCTAGAAATTTAAAATAATTTATTATGTCTCCAAAGACCCATTCTACTGCAACTTTTACTGAACTCATTTTGTTGTTCCACAGTACCTAGTTTCGGGTTAGGTTTACTCCTTTGAACCCAGTCTGTAAATGATGTCTTAGTGGGTATGCTGGGTCCCCATAAATGCATAAAGGATTGCCATTTCTATCATGGGAATGCTGTGTTGTAACTGATCAAGTAGTCTCGAGTTTGCCAACATTCCACTATCGTGTCTCCTTCCTTCTACTGGGCCGTAAAGGTTGGCAACAACAACCCATTAGGTGCTTCAACTGATTGAAATTTAATACAATGATATCTCTTGTGACAATTATACAGAACTCTTTGGTATTGTCTAGAGCGACTAAGTGACCTTGTAGTTCCATCTACAAAAGCCCAACAATTTTGTAGATGAGCACCTTTCATATGGATTTTCAAAGCAAAGACTTCTAGGTCTGCTGCCGAAAGCCAATTTTGTTGCAAAGTGTCCAATAAGAACGACCATCTTTCAAAAAGCGTGTTCATTATATAATTTTATATCATGCAAATTTGGGGTACAGCACTGCCAAACCGAAATATTAGGTCTTGACTACTGCAAGGACAAGCAAACCTTTTTAAAAATATGCAAAGTGCCTCATATTTATATACAATGATACCATTGTAACATCTTATTTCGTCTGGGATTCTTAAAATATTGGCAAATTCATAAATGTAATTTTTTCGCGCCAAGTATTCGTAACTTTGCAGCCGCAAAAACGGCAACTGCAACAGAAACGGCTACAATCGTGACGTTGCAGTTGCGGTTGCCATTCTCTCCACTATTTCGTAAGGTCCGTTTTTACTCTGTGCAAACGCGGGAGCTTTAGGATAAATCGAAAACTGATTAGCTAACAGTTATAGGGGATAACAATCAAAAGGCTTGTGATAAGTTCATTAAAGAACAATAGATGGACTAACATCAGTCAAAGAGAAATGTCCCACGCTCTATCCTTCTAAACTTATACATCCTTGGTGAGAGTTTGTAGTGGCGGCCGTCAAAAATTTCTTCTTTTTTTCCGTTTTTTCCATATGTGCGCTCGAATGCGCCCGAATCTTTAAAAGAATCGGGAGTGTATTACTAACATGTTTACGCTTTTCTTTAGTTCTTTACCGTAGCCAATAGGTTTATGCACTTCAGAGCTGTGAGATATTTTGTTTTTTTCGTATTAGCTTGGAAAGATTATCAACTAAAGCAGAGAATATATTTCAAGCTCTGTTCATTTTGTTTCTCTGTTTTTATTCGGTAAAAAGACTCTAGCTAGTCCAGCAAATTTTCCGAAAATGTAAAACTAGCAAAGCCAGCAGTTAGGCAAGGTCTTTAAAGAAGTTTGACTCTAAGCTATAGATTCTTAGAAATATTTATTTTGACTAATACAGCAGCTCAAGTGCTCTAAAATTCCTAACGAGTCTCTAAGAGAGTTTACAGGTTTTAGCTAGATTCCTTATTTTTGATGAGAACAGATAATTAGCGATCTCCTCTCTTTTTTCCGAGATTTAGGAACGCAAAAAAAACTTATTTCAAATCAGTTACTTTTTTATAATTCTGATGATGAGCTGAAAATGTTAGAAAACAAATACCATAAAATGCTAGATCATTCAAGATTTATTCTGTCTTTCTAAATTTTTGGAAAAAGATTCAAAAACATGCAGGTTGAAAAGTGATGTAACCCTCGGTGCGCCAATGCCATATGTGACACGAATATTCCATATTCATTAAATGTTATATCACACATACAGATAAAAGAAGGGCTCAAATACACCCCTGTCTTAGTGACCCAAAGAGATCCTACCCGATGAGTTTTCCGGGCACTTTCGGCCCTATTTGCTGTTTTCCAGGTGACCATTGTTGTTTAACCTGGTGAAAAAAATTTTTATAAGTGAGTACAAATTAATTAAATGTTTTTAATAAATTAGTGACAAAAACAAATGAATTTATTGTTAATTTAAATATATAAATGGAAGTGTGAAATAAAAAACAACTATCTTTTTAAAAGTTTTAATAAATATCAGTTTTTTTCCTTTTCCTAGTCAGAGTTTTCAAGAAGGCTTTCTCGGCGAGCCAGACAAAAAATTGGCTTACCTAGTGAGCCAGGAAATCCTCACCCTGTCACTTAGACAGGGCAACTAAAGCGACATGGCCCTGAGTAATGGTACTGTACGTTTATTAAATTATGAAAGAAAGACAGAATGTTCAAATGTTGCCAAATAAAATGCATAAAATTATAATGCACTGATAACATTTCAGCTCTTGTGGCAGATACTTGACGACCCATCATATCAAATTTTCGAATGGTCAAATGTTTCTAATATTTTTGCTTCTCCTGAGAATTCCTCAATCAAAGATAAATTTTCGTTATCGATAAGTGCTATATGCTTAACCTTATTTTGTTCATTATTATAAAAGGCCCATTATAAAAGGCCCATATTATAAAAGGTCCATTTTCATTTAGAGATATTTTTAAATTATTAAGTTTATTAATTATCAATTAATCAATCTAAACAATTTTTGTTATCATACATACTCAATTTATTTGATATTAAGAATAACTAGCGACTGCTGTGCAGGCCAACTCTCAGTAATAATCTCCTGATAAAACTCCTAATAAAAGCTTTAAAAATCTAAGAAACCCTCTTCATATCATACTGAGCTCATATTAAACACATAATAAAACTGACAAGCTACCAGGACTTCTGTTCATTGAGCTTACAAACAAGTTCAAATAAATTGCTACTGATTTTTTTAACTTCACTGTATAATGAAAAACGGGCATATTTGGTTATATCATCAAAGCTTACTGATGCTGTTAAAGATTCAATGAAAGTAACATCATTTAATTTGAAGCCTGAGTGAAATCAAGGATGAAATCACGAATCATGTCAACACCTTTTAGGGCTATGTCACATTAAGAAATGCTTCCTTCTCATTCAATAATTTTGTTGTGAAAAAACTGCCGTAGATCTTAAAAACAGATTAAACGAATGCTTATCATAAGATTACTAAATTTCATTTAATTATCAAATGAAATTTTACCAGAAAGTATGTGCAAGAGATAGAAATAATTGCCAAATTCAGTAGCCAAACATTAGTTATCCTTTGATTTTTAACGAATCGAACATTATTGAGTCCTACGTCACTTTAAGACAAGCTTCGGCTGTAACTTTATTCAAATACTAGGCCTCGACAGAAAAAGTTTTATTGCCATTTTATAGTCTCCTTTATCAATTTTTTAGCTCGACATTAAAAGATCACCTAATAAATAACCAATTTGAAATGAGTTTAAGATTTGCTGTCTTTTACCTAGCTAGGTACCTACCTAGCTTTTGTTTTTCCTCAGGAGAACTCACCTAAAAACTGGAAGACTTCCCATCTAGCAATTTAAGACAGTAAAACAATCCAAACAAACCATTTGTATCCAAGTTAAAGTAAGACATCTCTTTAGCAAGGGCTAACTGAGTCTAAATTCTTCCAAAAACAACCTGTCAGCCCTTTAAAAAACCTTCTCCGTAAAATAAAAACAAGTAAAATCTTTTCAGTCTTCTTGCTTAACAATCTTTCCAAGTTTATACTGCAGAGGAAAATATAAATCAAAACAAGCATATAAATAAAAGCTCTCAGCTCTAAGTCAAGGGTAGTACAGTAAGCCTTACTCTAAAAGTCTAAACCTTCAAAAATGCTGTGTGAAAAATTGAGACAATAATCTTGCACTCGCCACGAAGCGCGAGCGAGGCTTGGAGTTTTTAGTTTAAAACGCCATGCTCCAAACATCATAAGCTACTTATAAATGTTCCGAAACAGAGACGTATGGACGTTCACATACTAAAAAAACTGACAAAACTTTTAGTGGATTCCGAAGTTATAATATTGCAGAAAAAATCATTTAGACTTTTAAGGATGCATTTTGTCGATATTTATCATCAGAGAGTTCTAATGGTAAATTCGAATTCTAGACTTTTCAATGTATAGACTTGATAAATGATGAATTGAAATTTCATCAGTTTTTCAGTCAGGTCAATCTGAGGCCACTTCACCAATATTCATAGCGTATTTTTTAAAGCTTCAAAAGGAACCTCCTCCTACTGATAACTTGTCACACTGAAGAAACAAATTAAAGGTCTATTAATTTTTAAATACGAAGGATAATTGATCAATTTAGAAAATGATACCCAGGTGATAGCTAAGAAGCCCAGGGTGATCCCCGGTATAGGCGCTGGTGAATTTTTTCAGGACATAGCATTTTTGTAAGGAATTTCTCTTTGGTGTTAAAATTCCGAAATATTAAAATGTCTTCGCACCAAACTTGTTGTTTGCTCTTTCAATAGAAAAAATAATTTTGAGCACTATATCAAAACATTATTAATAGCTACTTTTAGTGTGTTACGATTGAATAATATGAGAAGGTTAGGGAAAAGGACGAAAAACGTTCATCATAAGCTTGAATTTTATACGAACGATTCCGTGATAACTTGAAGGACGTTGTAGATTTACAATTCTAAATCTTGTTTGGAATCTTTGAGCAGTTTGGGTAAAAGAGAGGCAAAAGTTGCTCGATATTGGGCAAAATTTTTAAAAAAACTGATATAGCAAATATCTTGGAATTATAGCCCAATGAATATTTATATAAGTTATGCTGCACGGAAATCGCGAGGAGGCACTGTGCACAACCAATTGAAAAGGGGTGTTACGTTTGCATATGCTTTCAACTTTATTAAAAACTAAAAATTCGATATTGCTTGCTCTTCTAACTAAATGAAAAGCTTTTTATTGTATCGGTGGATTGCCTATTTCAGATATATATATTGTTCTTTTGTTACTATATGTTCATTTTCGCCGAGAACACATCAGTTAATTGATATTGGGATATAGAAAACATATTGTTGAGATAAAGTGATAATTATAATTGTATTTTTCATTAATATTGAAAAAATACTTTCCAAATAAATACTAACATAACATTACACATACAATTATAGATTCATAAATTTGTTTGTTTTTCAGTAATTTTCATTTCCCATAACTTCTCCTGATGCAGTTTTGGTCAACTAAACAACGACAAGATCCAGCAGCTTTATATTCACACAAGCCAGCACACCCCATACACTTGGGTTTCAAAGCACGAACTATTACATTATTCTTGATGATACGTGGAAGCCTTGGTCGCCATGATGTCCATAATGGTCTCGCACGTGGATCTTGCATTAAATCGATTTTATCATCTGAGTTACGAATAACAGAGTGAAGGTAGTGAGGGAAAATGGAACAAAGAAAAACAAATGTAGTATTTCAGAAATCCGCATAGTTTTCTGACTCTATTCGCACTTGTCAATTGACTTACTTAGGCTCTTCTACATTAGTTAGATGGAACCTAGTTTGAATTTGGTTAACAAAAAAAGGGCCTTAGGCGAGAGTATTCCAAACGTTAGTTAATGCAATGACTACATAAACCATTACGAAAATTTTGCTATGGCGATTTGGTACCTACGAACATGCTATCAACTGGAGCAAAACATGCTCCTCATATTGAAAGGAATCTCATATACTTGAATGTTAGTAAATGTGCTGAAAATGCGCAAACTTGCAACGTTTGTTTTTGGGTATACGAAAGGTCTTAAAACACTTATAATAAGCCTTGTGATAAAAGTGTTCTAGACATGGGAAATTATTCAAATAAAGTCATTACCTTCATCGAAATCTATTTCTTCATCCTCGCTTTCATGTAGCAAATATCTTTCTAAAGCTTCTTCATTGATGGCGCCATAGTGTTTCGTACGTCTCGCATCTGCATGAACAAGATAAGTAGCATTATAGGGCTTATCCCCATTTGATTGTTTTCAGAGTCAATTACAACGTTCGCTTCCAGTTTGAAGCCAAACAATTTAAAGGTAAAACCCTGCAGAAAACTTTACTTCATAAGTCAAAAGAGCTTCTTGTTATGAATTAATGCTGAAAATTTCACATCAAAAGTTCTACTCCATTTGGAGTTATGTGCATTCAGAGTTGTTTGTTTAAATTCTTGAATGAATGAAATTAATGTTTTTTTTCTTCTGTCTAATAAAAGAAACAAATGTTCATATCTCAAGAAGGAAAAGGAAATTTCAATGAAATTTCCAGAGTTCGTTCAAAATTCAAATATCTATCGAATGAGTAATTCTGCGGATATGTACTTTTAAGAATTATTCAAATATTTTGGTCCAAAGTAACTGGCATTTTGGAGTGTTCGTGTCATACTCAGAATTGCAGACCAAAATAACAAACAAACAAACAAACAAACAAACAAAGAAAAAGCATTTTTTTATTATATAGAACTTGTATTTTGATTTATCTAAGCCTTTGAACTTGCTTTGACCTTATGTTGTACGGTAGGTGGATAAAAACTAACCAACCACCTTCTATTTTTGTATTGATGGTGTGTATGAAGGAATGAATGTGAGAGAATATTTTTAAAAAAAATACTTCCAGGCAATTTCTATTGAAAAGTTAAATAAAAAAGCGAGAAGGTACTTTTAACTATGATTATAATGTTCAATCATTGATTTTTGTCTGCATAGTTTTTGTAATAATACTTGAAAAAATTTATTTTGATAAAGTTACTCCTAGATGTTCCTACAAATTTTTATTAATTCATCAAAATACAGAATTTACGAGGAGAACTAGGTTTCAGCAGAATTGGCATTGTTACCAATATTCATTTCTTGAAACCAAAACATTTTTTAGAATGTAATCAATGAAACTATGAAAAGATTTCGCTGTGCTCGAAATATTGTTCCAACGAAATTTTTCAAATGTTGCACATATTTTTTCTTCCACATTCTGCGAGAATGTCTTACCTACATTGTATAAAACAATTAGAAAGAACAATGTGAATAAAATCTTACTTGCTAATGCTAACACGCCAATAAGTAAAGCGACAAAAATATATTTATTCATTTTTCTTGTTGTTGTTATCGTTGTTCCCTTTAACTTATTCAAATATGGGGAGCTGGTTTGCTATTTATATGACCTATATACAGGTTCAAAGCTGAAAGCAAACTCTGCTACAACTGAATCGGAAGATTTTTGTCATTGTGTTATATTCCTATTGACATCATTTTGATTCCAATCAAAAAGTCTTTCGAAAGTAATCGACTACACTGGATCCAGTTATATCTACTTTTGCGGATTCAAAAAAGGAAGCCTATGTGCTTTCGAGTAGGTTAGTGAATAGGTGAAATTTCGATAATGTAAGAATTTTTTGCATTTTTTCATCATTTTATACACTGTAATTTTACTAATTGAATAAGTGAGATTGGGTCAAGCACTTGGCCTAATAATTTTTTGGGTAAAGTAAAATTGAATTGAATTCTTTTATAATACGGCGACATGGAAAAAAACTTTGTACTAGTGAAAGATTATTTCAAAACCACTTATTTGATGTTCGTAATATTTGCCATATCTTTACATTACTATCACTGTGGATACAAAAATAAATTTAAATTCCATTATGACTGTGTCATATATCAACAATTGCTTTCTTGTTTATTTTGCAGAAATGTCACTTTCAAAATCGTTTATGTGAGATAGAGCAAAGCATGTAATATTTCGCCTGAGTGGCCAAATTTAGCGACATAGCATTGCCCATAAGCCTCTTTCACTATTTAATAGGTCGTGATGACTTTTAAAAATTATGCTGATTTTTATTTAACAAGTTCTATTAGAAAGCAGTAAAACAACCCGAATTTTTGGGTTCCGATGCTACGCCTACATACGTCTAATTTAGTAACAAGAAAAACACAAGTTGTTTGAGGCACACCTGGTGTTAGGGAATTTTCAGGAGTAATTATATTATTTGTCAGTCACCAGGGGTAATAGTTATTTTCTCTACTGCATCACTCCTAATGAAGTTTAAAGACATTTAGTATAGCTTTAAACTCCAGGCCATGCTAAATAGAGCTAGTTACATCTGACATTAAAAGTAGATAAACATTTTCGCATTGAGTTAATCCCATCCATAACATGTGGGGAAGTAGGTAGTCAAATCCAGCCCTAAATTTTGTGGATGAAAGAATTCATGCTGAAAATGTTTTGATGACGTCATATGTTCCCAAAATGTTTATTAGAAACTATGAAAAACACAGAATATTGAAAGAAACGTTATTAAAAGTTATTTCGTAATTTATAACATCACCATGACAGCAAATAAACGACATCTGACATTTTACTAGTTAAAAACTAGTCATCATATATATAGGTTTAAAAATTGTTGCTATAATAATACCTCAGATTATCATATTTTTCACAAACGTTAGTATCAACACTTGATCGGGTCGGTTTGAACAATGGATTCTCGTCAGGGGTCAATTAATATTTTCCCAATTTATCTAATGATAGAAATAAATAAAAGTCATCAAGTTTGGTCGTAAAAAAAGTTTCAAGTTCTAGGGTAACAACAGAAACCGGATTCATGATCCACTGCTTAAAAGGTTATATGCCATGTCAGTTGGTTCACAGTAGTATTTATTCTAGAATGTTTTACGGAAGCATAAAATCTTCAATACAATTCCATTCAGAAAAACTACAGCCGATGGGTAGGGTTGAATTCATAACTTTGCGCAGATATTTTGATAAATCTTCGGAAAATTTGTCGGGGCACATGATGTCATTTAAGGATAGCCGTCACCTTTGCATGTGATATTTGTTTTTCTTTATTTTCTTTTGAGGCATACTTAAACTTTATGTTTTTAATAGCTATTATAAAATTACTTAAAATTCACTACCTAAAAATATAAATATCTAAGTATTATCCAGTTTTTGGCCCGAATTAAAGTACTTTGTGAATCTTCCTGTTCTTTTTAATAAGTCCCCTAGCTCAACTTATTTTTTCTTCAAACTTTAGTACACTATTAAGCACAATAACCCTTATAAAAGTTTGCCACATTTTTTAAAATACACTCTAGATTAAAGTTATAGGCAAATTAGTCAGGAAATAGTAATTTTTATCACTAATATGATTAAAATCTGCTATTATAGATGTTATGTCTATTAAATGAAAAAATATGAGAGACTTTTGTAGCTGAAATGTTATTGCTTCCAATGAAAAAGTCAGCACCAGAAATATTTTATGTTTACGGGGACTTATTACTCCTTAAAGGCGTAAAATGAGGGTAAAAATTGAACTTGAGAAAAATAAATTAATTAAGATTTTTTACACCCTGATAATAGTTTTAATAAAAATTCTTTTTCATTGAATTATTAACAAATGCTATGAATAATTAATGAGTTGAGAAAAATGTGTTAAAAAAGGTGAAATAAAAAATGAGTAGACTACATGGATAATTAATGAGATATCTCAGTTGCAAAGAAAAAAATAAATTCTCAAAATGCTTGTTACCTTATGGACCCAATGAAAAACCCTAAATGCATCAGCAACTAACGACAGTGGTAATTTCTAACCTTCATTAAATTAATGTCTGGAAAATTTTCCTTTGAATGATGTAAAAAAATTTTTTTGAAAAAATATGATTTTCGGGTGATAACTATCCTTAAGGAAATATGTCACACCTGGTTTCAAGAGCTGATATTGAATCAAGCTCAACCCCCATCTTCTAATCCGGATAGGATTAGCCTGAAATTAAGAAGTGTCGCTGAA
>JANSTP010235103.1:0-11296 GCA_025330745.1 Cladonema radiatum | reverse complement strand
AGTGTTGTTCCGCATTAGTGGCACCCCGCATTTTACTGGTTTTTTGTAATTTTTGCTCTTTTTGAGCATATTTTGATGTTGAAACCGGATCTGCCCTGAGTGCGGAACGACAATTATAATTTTTTGAGCTGTTCAGAGACCCATTTTTCTTGAAAAATCTTCATTTTGATGACGTTTTACGTCTGACAGGCTGAAAACCGGACTGCCACTTTTGCGGAACAACACTTATAATTTTCTGAATAGCTCAAAAAATTATAAGTGTCGTTCCGCACTCTGGGCAGTCCGGTTTCATCATCAATTCTTTATACATTCTTAGTGATAACCATCCTCCAGGGATTGGAAATTTCACTGAAGACGGGTAAAACTACTTTGGTGCACACAAGCGGAACAGATACCAATACTGCAGAACACAGTTCGAGTAGCAGCAACATAAGAAATAAATCGCCAAGGCCTCTTCTCCCATCTCACATTGCAGCTAACATTCAAATTATATTTAAAATATTTTTGTGTTTAGCTCTTGTCGCAAAAAATACATAACATACCATAAAGTGAAGAAACCGATAAAGAAAATAGACGTGTGATGTTTTCCATCTATGTCCGCTTATGGCAAATTCAGTAAAGAAAAAAGAAACTGCAGAAGCTGGGAGACTTCATTTTCATTAGAAATCTCTGATATATTCACCGCATGTTTTCTGGTTCTTAACTTCACCAAAGCGATTCATCGAGTCGAAAGGATTTATTAATTATATATGGTAAATAGTTTTTTAGAAAAAAATATTTCAAAAAACACGCCATTCCGAAATACATTTTCTTTCTGATTTTTGTGATAATAGATATTCTATCTTGACTCTATATTTTTTAATACCTTTTAGAAACCAAAATTTTGAACTGATTTTATCCAGGTATTGGAGATTTAATATTATTTTGTCGGAATTTAATTTTGCGAATTTGAAGCTCTTTTACGAAAATTTATGGACACAAAATTTCTGACCCTAAAGTACATAATCCTGAGGTTAGATGTGAATCCATTTCTCATTTTATTTATTTACTGTATATATATGATAAGATAATATATCCATTAGGGGGGATTATATAAATGTGTTCTGTTTTGTTTTCTTGTAAAGTATGGCAGATTTACTATATACGGCATAAATTTAACATTATCAGTCATCATTTCCCGTCATTAGTCACCATATGCATGCTTTCGATATGTGGAGGGCAATGCATATTTAAGACACATAAACTAAGATGCAGGAAATGCATATTGTTAAATGTGCATTTAATTCTTGCACTCAATGACTATATGAATGTGCATTTAAGATGATAATGAAAGATGCATTTGATGGACATTATCCAAACCGCATTTGAAATATATTTAGAAATATTCATTTTATATGCATATTATTTAAGACACCTTCAAGGTGCTTTAAACAATACGCATTAAATTCTTGCACTTTAAAACATTAAGGATGCGCATCTAAGATCGTTTTCAAGATGTATTTAAGATGCATTTTATGCGTAATTTTGCCGGGTGGGAAGCCTTTAACATTTATTTTCAAATGCTTTTTATGTCCTACTACAGGCACCTACAATTGTGTTGGGGCAGAAAAAACAGAATGCGTGTTTTTGAAAGATTTTGGATGGTCTGAAAATGTTATCCCATGGCAAGATCTACTGAATTTACTGGAGGCACAGCCAATTATAGTTCCTGTACCTAAGACACCCCAATATTTGCTACATCAAAAAGCAAAAGAACAAAATATAAAGGTGGCCAACATAGACAAAGTAGAATCCAAAATTATGGATTCAGGTTGGAAATTTTTTTTTTGTTTTATCACCAGTTTCAGACAACATCTGCCAAGGAGGTAAAACCCTTTCAACAAATACGGTAATATTGTGATGTGATCATGACTGTGATGAAAATTCTGAAAAATGTTTCATCAAACAAGCTATTACAGCCTACCTTAGTGGTACTTTAAACTCAGGAGAATTAGATTTCCTGTTTCCAGCCAATATTTGGTAAAATCGCCCAAACTCCTTAAATTTGTCTATTCGTTTAATCATATCTATCCCTTCCCTACTAAAACCAGGATGGGAACCTTTTCTGAACGAAATTTACTTCCAACAAATTAAAATTATCCATATAATCAAACTAATTAGGTACCTAATTATTATAGCTGATTGCAAGAGTTTTTTAAAAAAGATTTGATTCTAAAGATAGATTACACTTGATTCTGTAAAATGGGCCATTCCTACATACTCCATGAAAGTAATAGGCTCCCAAATTTCTAATTACTGTCTAACGAAACAATTGAATTGTAAAACATATAGTATTCAGAAAATTATGACATGTTTTCATCAATCGCAGGACCAGGAAAGTGTTTCATCCAGTGATGTGAAATTTTAGGCTGATTTGTTAACCAAAACCGCTCAACAAACATTCACTTTTATTTCATAATTGCAGGAAGGAATTTTGACAAAATACTACAAAGGAGAGTGATAACTCTCCACAGTGAGAGTGGGAGTCTAAGAGCGATTACTCTCCATAAAATGCTGAGCTTGAAAAATTAAATGAAACTGAAAAAAAAAAACCTAGAAGATCCTGTCTAGGGAATAAAAAACTGATCAAGAACAAGATGGCTCATAAATTAGTAAATGGATGCTGCTTTCTGCTCCAACTACAAACTGGTGAAGACTACAGTAGCTGAGAGAATACACTAGTAAAAAAGTCAAATAAAACATACACAGCCTGCTCAGTTCGTCACAGAATAAAAAAACTTCAAGCCCATGTAGCTAGCTGAATGTAGAAAAACTATGGATCAAAACAACTTTCAAAAACCGTTCAATTTCACCACATAAAGCCTTTTTTGTTCTGCCAAATCTATCTTCTGCACTATATCTCACTCTGCAAAACTTTTTTATGACCACAATTACAAACATTTTTTGTCTGTATCCATCCTGCGATCATTTTTTCCATTCATGTGAGAAAACTTTATGCTATTTTTCTCATTGTTAATGTATTTATGTCTATCATAAAGTCTCGATGACCCTTTTTCGGTTGTCTCGCCAATTCAGTTCAAAAACGCCGATGTACCCAGCATGAATAATTTGAATAATTCACTTGAATTCATATGAGAAACAGACCGAGCATTATTCACTTTCAATTTTTCTAAGTGAATATTTCCCATGAAGAGTGAATAAGGCGGCCTCGATATGGTCAGGAAGTAAAAATGATGGAATGGTTTAGAGCCGGGAGTTCTCAGAAATTGAGGACTGTAAATGACTATTGAAAATGAAGACCTGAAAAGTTTTTCTGTATTAGATTTTGGGAAAAATACGACTTTGGAAAGAAAATTCAACATTTTTTCTTAGTTTAGGGAAAGGAAATAGAGAGAAAAGATAATACTAATATTATATCAAATAATGTTATAAAAAACGATTGGGATTTCGGTCCGGTGTTTCAACTGAACATGCTTTATTAGAAATAGTAAACAATATTACTGATTCGATGGAAAATAAAAAAATACACATTAGGAGTTTTCTTAGATCTATCAAAAGCATTTAATACAATTCATCATGAGATATTACTCGTAAAACTCTTTGGTATAAACGGTAAACAATTCGACTGGTTTAGAGATTATCTTAGCGACGGAAAACAATTTATAAATTACAACAACGAACAAACACCTCTTGAACCGATAACTTGTGGCGTACCTCAGGCCTCGATATTAGGACCACTTTTCTTTCTACTATACGTCAATGATCTCTCTAGATTTTGCTCCATCTTAAGTTTTATAATGTTTGCTGATGATACTAATGCATTTTTTTCACATGTTCATTTAAATCGATTATATGAAAATATGAATAAGGAATTAGTAAAAGTTAGAGAATGGTTCCTAGCGAATAGACTTTCCTTAAATATCAAGAAGACAAATTATATACTTTTCCATTCTCGTAAAAAAGCTGATGATCTCCCCCTTGTTTTACCAAAATTACAAACAGTTGCAGATGAAATTAGGAGACAAAATTTCTTGGTGTGACAATCGAAGAATGTTTGAGATGGGACGATCATATACAATTAATAGAGAGCAAAGTTTCAAAGAATCTTGGAATATTATATAAAACCCAAAAAGTTCTAGGCAGACTAAATCTAAAAAACTGATACTATGCATTTATAAATTCTTATCTCAGCTATGATAATATTATATGGGCAAGTAATTGCAGAAGAAAGCTTAAAAAATTAAATAGCAAAATAAACAAGCTTCAAGGATCATCAGCTCCAGAGATAGAAATGCCCATTCCGAGCCTCTACTTGAGGAGCTGGGTATCCTAAACCTATTCCAACTAAATCTATTCAATAGCTTTCAATTTATGTTTACCATAAAAATTTAAGAAGCAACATTAAAGGCACTATCAGATTTGTTCTAACTTACCGATTGGAATACGTGGCTTGATTAGTATTCGGAAAAACATTTTTTTACCCCAAACTCAGGCGTTTTGATTTGGCCCGGCGAACGGCGAATTTCGCCGCATGACCAGTCATCGTCATTACTTTTTTCGCCGGGTGGAAAAATGCAAAAAATAATTTTTTTATTGGAATTTTCCAGATCTTCTAAAGTGGTAGTGTTCCATGTTGCATCGTTATCCTCGTTGTTTTCAAGAAACCGTATAGCTTTCTATCGCATATGTTATACAGGAAGCAAAAACAATGGTGTTTTTGAAGAAAAATCTTTTTGTGTGTTAAATGAAGTTATTGCACTGAATTATCTTTTTAAAAAACGCTTTAGTAGAAGATTCATATATAGAAAATACAACAACGGAAAAATGGTTTGTCTTTTTAAGTAGCAAAGATAATATGAATATTTTATTCTACATTTTCTGTTTTTATAATATATTAGACACACGCTATTTTTGAAATTGCCATAATCCGAAAAATCTATATGGGTGAACTGTTGTATATATATGCTAGATATGCCGACATTTGGACTTTTGTTTTTTTATACCTTTGATAGTAGAGTTTTAAATATGGTAACTTGAACGGTTCTTTCACTTGAGTGAGGCGCACTTTGTAGATTTACTATATTTCAATTTTATTGCTTTTGAAACTAGTTTAGGAAACTTTGATTACTTGGTTTCTTTCTAACTTCGCATGGGCAGAGCATGTTACGAAGAAACTTCTTCTTTGTTACAGAGTTATACAGTGTTACTTAATTACTTTTTGATCAAAATAGCTGGTAAAATTTCACTGCGTTTTTATATTTTGACATAATGTTTTTGTAGTAGATTATATAAACATATATATGGTGGTTTGTAAATAAGCCAACTTTATGGAGAGATTGTGCAGTATTTGCTGCAAGAACACATTTTACTCGTGCATTAAATGCAATGCTGCAGTGTGTATGGTGATGGTTATAGCGAAGAAAATCCGAAAAAAATTGCTCAATGTAAACTTTGGTTTTGTAAAAAAACGAAATCCAACATACTTTCATTATGGGGAAAAAGGTATAACTATAATAATGCCTAATTATGAATTTAGTTTGTATTAGTTTTTATATTTCTTTAGCTAAACTTTTTCTTCCAGAACAATTATTTTCAATTTTATTGCTCTTACAACCCTACCCATGAATCGCTTCCTCTAAACATTACCATTTTATTTTAGAAAAACGTCACCAGCAACCAATACTACTGTAAATAAAATGCCAAGAAGAGAAGAAAAAAGGTGAACTGTCAAATTTTTCTAGAACTTGTTCAAAATTATTTAAACACATCTAAAATTATTTGTATTTTGATGCAAAAAACGTATAGGTGATAATAGGTTGTTTGCTGAATTAGCTTTTTATCGACAGTAGAGGAGAGTAATTTCGTTGTTAAAGCACCAATGTCAAGCATGTCGATAATGAGTTACCACTGAAAAAATTTCTTCTGAGAGTGTAATATAAAAAGTTGTTATGCTAAAATTTAATTTTAACGAACCCCCACAATGCCCTTACAAAATCAGATGTTTCCGACTATGTTGAATCGATGCAGTCTATCAAAGAACCTGTTGTTCAAAGAAATCTGTATGTTCCTATTCTTTGAAAAACCGTTTACAGTCTCTCCATCCTCCTACAACTTTTGCAACTATTTTTCAGGAATGTTACTATATCGTCAAGTAATTCAATGTCAGAACCTATTAAATCCAAATCAAATAATATTGAAGAATCAATTGCCGTGGATAGGTAAGATTTCTCATAAATTTTCCAATATTTGCACGTGTACGAAAATTTATGCCAAAGTGATAGGAATTATGAATCGATAAATTATCAAGTTAATCAGTTTTGAAATTTGGTCGATAATTGTTCAATAATTTTGTCTCCTTTTCTTTTTACAGCACTATTTTGAGGCCATCGATTTCTCAAGAGCACAGAACACTATCGAAAAGCATAGTTAAAGCACTAAATCTAAGCTTCTATGGCAACTCACCTGAATCGCAAGACGAAAAGCTGATAGAGATGTTCAGAAAAAAATCGTCAGGAATTTTGGGTTAAAAAGACTTAAAAATACACAACTATTACAATGCAATACACATACACAGCACAGCAGCAATGATATTTCTCCGAAAGAGAAGGAAAACAATACAAAGGACAATAAGTTCCAGCATAGCTCCTTAGGTTTATGTCCGCATACTAATATCTGGTTATTATTATACATCGAAAAATATGAAATGTTTTGTGCATTATGTCAGATGGATAATACGTTCCAGCAAACAACGAATCTAAATGTATGGAATACGCAAGCTAACATTAGGTACCAACCAGAAACCATTCGTATTCGTTTCAAAAAAGCAGATGCAACTAATACTCTGCACTCCTCTGCTGTGGAGACAGAAAATCTCAAAAGGAGCTCGTATTTTATTGAAGCAGAAAAAAAACATGATACGAAAATAAATCTTGTTTATGAGAAAGCCTTTTCATGCATTTATTGGTTAACGAAAGAAGAAATTGCCATTTCAAAATTTTCTTCTCTCTTTGCTTGACTGAAGAAATTAGGGATAGAGGAAGTTGACGACTTTAAAACAAAATCAAATTATGTTATTAGAAATATAACGCTTGCACTCGCTGATATTGTCAAGCAAGAACTTGAAGAAAAAATAAATGCATCGGAAGGATTTTCTGTTCTTACTGATGAAGCAACAGACATCTCGAACACACAGCAGTTGTTAACTTTTATTAAGTATTTTGACGTTACTAAGAAAAAAACATCAACTTGATTTGCTGCCGCAGCTGATCTACTTCTTTCTTCAGATACATGCTCCCCAGATGCTCAATCAATTTTTGAAGCTTTGAAAACCCAAGTTACAAAAGATTTGAAACTCAATTTGCGCGATCTAAAAGCTTTTTGTTCAGATGGAGCAAGTGTGATGACAGGTACTACAGGAGGTGTTGCTGCAAAATTTCGAGAATTAAATGAATGTACAGCAATGATTAATATACATTGCATTTGTCACCGACTTGAATTGGCATTTAGCGACACTGGTGATGAGCTCAAGTTTGTAAAAGAATTTGAGGTTACAATGATACAACTTTGGTATTTTTTCAAGAACTCTCTCAAATGGCTACAAATCTATCTGAAAACAGCCATGCAGTTAAAAAGCTTCGATGATTTAGGAGCCGAAACACAGGTCAAAAAATCATGCCATACAAGATTGCTGAGTCTCGATGCTGCTGTCGATTTTGTTTTTGCTGAATTCCCAGGGTTACTGCAAGCATTGAGAATCATAAAAGACGAAAAAGGAGTGTCCGGTGCTGCTGCAAAAGGACTTCTTGACAAGATGAATAAAGCTGAATTTCTAATTGTGTTGTACTTGTTGAAGTTCATGTTACCACATCTATCAGCTTTAAGTAAAACCTTTCAAGTTGGAGAACTTAATTTCGTTCGAATTTTACCAAGCATTGAGAAGACCCAATTTAAGATTGCTTAAATAGCGTTATCAGAGAAACAATTAAAACTGCTAGAAAATGACCTAGAAGGACGATTGAGCCACTGCGAACTTAATTTTAGCGAAAGAAATAAAGAGTATGCGAAACGTGTGATCAACAAATACAAATAATCGATTACGGAAAATATTTCTGAAAGATTTCCAGCAGATACGCTGACAGTACTTAACGCTTTTTCAGTGTTTAATGCTGATAGTTTCCCCGCTGACTCCACTGAAGATGAGTTTATATTTTAAGGAAATGATGAAATTAGCAAACTAGCTGAACATTTTAATTTTCCAGATATAGTGTCACAATCGGAAGCATTTCGATTCGAAATGCTACCAATATAAAAAAAGTGGTTTATATTTAAATCTCAAATCGAAGCAAATGGTATGCAAGTGAAAATAGGATCTACAGAATGGACATTAAAACATATTGTGTCTGAATTCTGGGACGCAATTGAAGACAAGTCATTAATTTCATGTGCCAAAGTTGCTTTAGTAACGCCAGTAAGTAATGCATGGCCGGAACGAGGTGCTAGTGCAGTTAAGCGGATCAAAACTCGGATGAGAAGCACCATGAGAAGTGATTTGCTAAATGCTCTGATGTACATATCTTTGAATGCACCTGATTTTGATTCACCAGAAGCAAAACGTATCATCGAAAAAGCAGTCAAAAATTACTGTTCTGCAACTCGTTACAAAAAGCCAGATCGCTTTCACACACCAAGTGTTGCAAACCCATCAATTGCAACCCAAGTTGATATTGATATTTCAGTAATCGATGATGGACAATCAGTCAAAGAAGCATTAGAAAAAATTGAAAGTAGTTGTAATAAGAACTACATACAAACTAATTTTGACTGCAATAGTGAGTCAGAGGATAGTAGTGATATAGATTTTACCCCAGATATTTATACATTAACATAAAGTGTTATTTTGGCGATTTTTTTCGGTCGTCTTTACTTTTTTTACGTAACTATATTTTATATTGTTTGTTCAATTTTTGATATCTTAGTCTTCAGTCCAATTCTCCTCTAAACTAATATCCTGTCAGATTCCATAGGAAAAGTCTTTTTAGAGGCCTTTTCTTACTAAATATAAAGAGATCATGTTACCAAACTAACACTGGAAAAAATCCGAAAATTCGAATCGAAAGTTATGTTGTAATTTCTATGTAAATCTTAACGTTTTATATGTAATTTTGGATTTTAAAAGTCAGCAATTTACGATTTCTGATAGTCCAGAGGTAAACAACAAATAAAAGTGAAAAATAACTTTTAAAAAAACAGAACTAAAGTACTATTAACCAAGCAAAGAGTGAGACAAGTGCTTGCCAATTTTCGATGTCAACTATTTACAAAATTGAAAATTCGAAACAGATCATAAAGTTTGAGTTTAAGATATGAAGCAGATGAATTTAGGTTAGGTTTCCTGTACATGGGGGTGCGGAGAATTGAACCCGGGACCTCTCCTATATAATGCGAGCGCTCTATACCACTGAGCTACAGTTAATTTAAAAATTAAAGCTGGATGAAACTGAGTATGAACTGAGTTATTACTTTGTTCTAAGGTAAAGTACATTTCATTTTTGAAGAAATAAAGTCTTCTACGGTGGCTATTTAGTTGATTTTACTACACTTAATGAACAGATATTGTATTATTCATTGAGGTTAGTAAAATCGCTAAAATAGCCACTTTAGAAGACCTGGAAATTCAAATTTTCTTTGCCGCCCAACCATGGTGGGCGGCATAATATGACGCCACTATTTTAATTTTTTTTCGCCATATGTCTTTCGCCTTCGACCCGATGTCGCATACGAATTTAAAAACCCTGCGAACTCAAATTCAAAAGAGGAGGAAATGGACCTTTTCCTGAAAAAACCACTGTTTTCGTTTAAAAAATAGGCAAGAGTGAGTCGCTCTGTTAATACTATTGTCAAAAGAAGATATTTCTTTCTTGATTATTTTCAAAAGAATAAAAATTTCCTTTATGACTATTTTCAAAAGAAAATATTTATTTTATGAAGACGAAGAAAAAATGTTATTCATTTTGCTTGACCTTTGACATCGAAATGTGTTACTGATAGTGAAGAAGAAAATTACCATGGAAGCATCATGACGAAAGTAAAGTGATAGAAAAACCCATTTTATTATTTTTCACCTTAAAAATAATATTCAGTGAGATATATTATAACCGATTTCGGCCCAAATAAGTACTTTTATTAAAAAAGAAATAGTTTTCTGAAATCAGCGTCAGTCATAGATTACATCTAAATAATACAAACAAATTTCATAGTGCTTCTTTAACATTAAGAGAAAATTTCGAATCTATTGACCATCACTACTAGACCAGATATTCCAGATACAGTTATAAAGTTGAAAGATTTTAAAACATCTGTTCATCGATTTACAATAAAACATAGAGGAACCCTCTTACGGAATGACCTAACAGAAGAATATAAAAGTATAGAAAGTAAAATTGCTTTCAAAAACAAAGTTAAGATAAAACTATTAAAAGAAAAAACTTATATTAGATATTTTTAAAACTGCAGCAATGATTTAACCGTTTTCCTATTAAAATCCTTCCCTTTTTCCACCAAGTTTTTCACTTTACATTTTGACTTTCCAAATTAAATTCATCACTAGATTTTAAAAATCACAGTATGTATAAACAGGTTATTACTTTAGCTCGAATGCGTGAAACGTGAGCAAAGGGCTTTGTGATAAGGCTACATAAAACCTTCTTAAGGTCCTTCCTTTCTCACAATCATTTTTTTAGAACATATATTATCGTTCCGACTAGTTTCTATTTTTTATTTGGTTTTTTATTATTGACAGTATATATTTATAGCGATAGCATGCAGGGGCGGATACAGGATTTTTCATAACCCCGTCCAACTATTCTTAATTTGTACTGCCTAAAAATTTTCGCCCTCCATGGTTGGATAAGGAAGAAAATTTTGTACTCTGGACTCTCTTAAACGGCAAATTTGAAGTCTCTGGGAATAGTCTAGGGAAGTTGTCACAAATATGGGTCTTACCTAGAATTATTTGGTACAATAGAAAATCTTGTTTTTTCCTCTTCCTTGTTCATTTCTGAGTTCCCAAAAAAACGTTTACCAAAAGTTTACGTGTGGAAATGTCAAAATCAGGCCCTGAAAGAAAATATGTTAACCCTATATAGGAATGACATTTTTTGACACTAAGAATTTGCAATCATGAAGTTGGCTGGCATAAGTCAGGAACCATAAGCGCATCAAAAAAAAACAACTTTGCACACTAATATTTCAAACTTTATCGCACACTTCTGTCTGTATAAATTTGGTTATGATGACG
>JANSTP010234992.1:0-11301 GCA_025330745.1 Cladonema radiatum | reverse complement strand
TCTGGCCAATCAAACGCAATCCAAAATGACAAACCATAGGAGATATTATTATCTTGCTCGTCATCGCTACTCTCCCCTTCCGAATTGCTGTCGTTTTCATTCCTGCTAGTCTCTTTACTTTTTGGTTTACATTTCTCAACTGCTGTTATGCTGGAAACATATGTGACAATCTGTCTTTTTGAAGAAAGTTTTTCCTCTAGAAGCTTTCTTTTCTTCCAAATATCTAAAAGTTTCTCTTTGGAATCCCACAAGGCTCTAACAGCACAAACATGGTAACGTTTTATCAGCGGTGCAACAATGTATGTTTTTAGAGCATTTTTTAAGACAGAGCTTCTAAGTTCTTTTTCAGGTTTAAATGTTGTTACTTCTTTTGAAGCCATTGTTGACGTTTTTAAAAAAACTCGCGAAGTGAACAACTTTCTGTTAAATGGTTTAATCGGATTAATTTTCGCGAGATTAATTTTCGCGATTTCGCAATTTTTTCACATTTTCACGAAAATTTGCATCGCGAAAACAGGAAAAATCGTCAGATCCTGAAAATTAATCCACGTGAAATTTTTCAAAGTATTAGATCGCGAAAATAAATCCAGTTGCATTTTGCACTTCTCTCCGTCATTTTCTTTCTTTCCTTAATTTTTGTGTTCTTCTGATGACATTTTCTCTTTTCTCAAGGTTCATACTCTATCCTTAAATTGCCTTGTAATAGAGCCATTTGAAAAATTTCGCGAATTTTCGAATTCACGAAAATTAATCTCGCTAACATAAATTCGATTAAAGTATAACGATCTTTGACTTACCTATCAACTCTTTTGTATGTAAAAGCCACAACCATGCACGAAAATTATGAAACAGTTTTAAGCTATTTCTGTGAAAATCGGCACCACAAGCCATAAGAAAGCAAATAATGTTTTACTTTCACAGTCATCGTTTTATCTACATGAGCCTTGAACTTTGGGCTATTGGGATATTAGGTAAAAACCACCCAACACTCATCTTGGGTGCTTTTCAGGCCCATCCAAGTGGCGTTATAGGCGTTTATCGTCAAAAATGTCATTTCTGAATTTTATTGTTCAAGGTGAAAGTAAAGTCTGAAAGCAAGCCAATTTCTCAGTTGGTCTCAACTATTTTTGAACCTAATTGAAGATTAACCAAGTTATCTTACCAGTTTTAGCATTATGTATGAAAATAAGGATGAAAATAAGGTTTATTTAAATCTTAGAAGTAGCAGCAAAATTAAACACATGGGAATATGTATCTGTTTAATTTTTGATTTAAAATTCAATTCTATAATGTATGTATGTATGTTAAATACGTATCCATACTGTAATATAAATAGATACAAGACAATATGAATTGCAGGTTCACGTTTTCATTATTGAAATAAAATTGTATAATGCTATTCCTTCGACATTTTTGCAGAAGTGCAGCTACATCCAGCCCTGGCTTATCCAATTCGCAAGTACTAAAAAGTGAAACGGTATGAAATAATATGCAAAACACGGTATGTAAATGCGATGGTGAAATGAAAAATAGTTTTTATTGTCGTTAATTATTGCATCCTTAAGGCGCCAATGTCAAGTTACTACTTTCGATTTAATTTTATCGTTTTATTTTTTTATTTTTTTTCTTGCTGCAAGAAACTCTACTGATGCTTTTGTTTGCCCAATATATGACCATTGCATAACAAACCATGCAGTCTGAATGTGTACAATTATCAGCGTATAAAATATCGAGTTAATGAGGGGCGGATCTAAAGTTCGGTTTAAATAAAAAGACATGGGGCTAATTTCCCTTTGTAGCAGTCGGTGATAATTAGGCATCGTAGCTAACCTCTTTGGGTGGAGTAATTAATAGTATAATATTTTTGTGGCTAAACTCGATCCATGTTTATTATATTCAAGCCCATTGTAATTGAATCTAACCTACCTTTACTGTTGTTTTCTTGCTCTAATTCTCTAAGAAATAAGGTTTAGAAAATATTTCCCCAAGGAAATTTTTGAAAAATAAATTGTTACAATAAATAGTTACAATAATATATTTTTATCGGTTGTATTCATTGTAGTTCTAGTGTTGGTTTGTTTTCATAAAGTTATCTCTACGATTTATCTACATAGGAAAGTTTGAAATTATTCTTTTTATGCGGTAGTTACTTTCCTAACGTTAAGATCATGATGTAGTCATTGAAAACTATCTCACGCCCTTATCAGTGGCCTGGTGGAGTCCAGCTCCGGTGGCAACCAAGATGAACATACTTTTTAGAGTGGTCTCACCCCCCTCCCCACCTCCGTTGCCAAGTATTCCCCCCAGAAAACTCCAACCTCCTCTCCCGTTAGCAAACTTTCTAAGAACTGTCGATCCGTCCTAGGTATGTGAATCGGAAATTCCTTAAAAAGATGAATACAAACAACTGAATTTATACATTAAAGTATGTATGTTATCATTACTTTCATTTCAATTCACCTAATTCCATGAATATTTTCCTCTCAGATGCTACCTTGTTTTCTGTTAGCAAAAAAAATCTTTAAATTATCATATGGAGAAGATAAGGACGAGCCCCCCTAAATGCTAACCCCCCATAACAAATTTCGATCTTCAATATCCCCCCGTCGTTGCCATCTGCCTCAAAAGTTTGTTTAGTCACCTGACGATGTTGCTATTAGTGCTCACAATGATTTCCTGAAGAAAAGATATTGCATCTTATCGAGGAAAAACTTTTGACGAAAAGTTTCCCCGCCGAAAATTTTCACCGACGGAGTTCCACCGATTCAACAGAGTTTAATTTACCGATGATTCGCTCCCGGATACGCCAGAAGGTTAATGATTGCTTTTCCTAATCCTACTCAGCAAGCATGCAGAGAGGAATTAGCATAGTGCAAGGGCTCAGTAGAATTTCAATTTTCAACAAAAACGTTTTTAAAAGTGATATAATACAAACAGCTTATTGTGACACTTATCCTTGAACATTTTTATCTACTGAATAAGATTCATTGGTTGTCAACCGATCAATGAAAAATTTGGTATGGTTTTTTTGTTCGTTTGTCGGAGACAAGAGCGCTTTTAAGTAGATTGGGTGGTTATCAATTTTGATAGAAGTGTTGCACCTCAAAGCTTGCGATCAAGATAGTAAAATGAAGGTCCGGATTCTAGTTTCAAAAAATATCTTTGAAAAATTGAAGAAAATGACTAAGTAACATTGAGTTTACGTGGCGCAACTCAGATTTTTGTGAAACGTTTCATGGCGCCTAAGTACATATGAAGATATGAATCAGAAAATATCAAAAGGTCAGTAAACGTAAGTTACCAGATCCATCCGCCAAGGTACATACTATAGTTTTCCAGCTTCAAAAATTGGTAAGAACCCACCCAGTCACCTTCCTTTGAACACCCACAGTTGGCGTGTTACAACTCAGACTTTTGTGAACGTTTTTAGGGTGCCCCAGCTTACAATTATGAATCAGAAAATATCAAAAGGTCTGTGAACGTAAGCTACGAGAGCCATCCACAAACTGGCATATATGTTTCAGCCTCAGACATTGTTAAAATCCCTCCCAGTCACCTTTAAACGCCCACAATTGGGGTGGCGCAACTCATATCAGAAAGCACTGATTTGTGTTTCTTAAAAAAGTTTCTGTTTTTTTGGCAACTTACCACCATTTTTTTATGGGCTGCTGGCGTGCCTCTTTAACCTGTTTCATGGGGGGGGTTAGTTTACCCCCCTGGCACTTTTTTTTTACTTTGAAAAAACTACACATGCAAATTACCTGAAATTTTGTCACTTTGAACCAACTTTAATACTGAAGATTGCCCTAAAATTTTTTTTTGGATACCCGTTACCCAAAAAACCAGTAGCAGCCTGGTTTTCGGAGCTGGGTAACACCAAAAGTAGCAATTTTTTTGGCTTTTCATATGAAAATCTCGGATTTTTGAGGGAATTAGGCCAAATCAGTAATTTATTTGCTAAAAATAAGATTCTTCAACCGATTCTGTACACTTTCACAATTTTTCAAGTAAATTGGCCAATTCCTTCCGGAGAAATCGGATTTCGAAAATTGAGATTCGATTTTCCCTTTTTCGAGTCACCACATGTTGAAGCGATGACGTCATCAAAATTTGGGCATGATTTTTGATTGTTTTTACATGAATGAGAAGTTAATAGTTAAGTAATATTTGGTGAAAGTTTCATGCAATTTACTTATACTACATTTTGAGTTAGTTAGGGGGGAGGGGTAAATTTACCCCCCTCCCCATGAATCTAAGCTACCGGCCGGACCCCATGAACAATAGGGTTAACTTAGTGTGTTTGTAAAGCATTTGGGCGCGTAGGAACATCGGGAGCGTAAGCCACGTCATTTAGCCCACTCTTCTCCTATCAATAGTAGTGTATTGACCAAATTATTACGCTATTATATAAAGCTATTCATACTGTCAATTATACTGCTTGTAGTGCGCACATACCGTAATTACTCCATTTATTCCAAAAACCAAAGGGCGTTCAATACAGGGTGGGCGTTTATTAAAAGCTAATCTGGTTTGAGCAGAAAGATAAAGATGAAAATAAATAAGATAAATTTATGATATCATTTTTCTAAATCTTCCTAAAAACAAACAAGCATATTTATGCTTCTGAAAAAAACTCTACTAAACGCCCATTTTCTGAAAGTAGAAGAATTGGCGTTTATTAGGATGGGCGTTTATTGGAGAGAGGGCTTTAATTTAATTTTTTGAAGTTTTAAAAGTTGATGCTTGTTGGGGAGGGGGCTTTTAAAAGAAGGTGGACGTTTATTAGAAGATTTAAGGTAATTCCACTACAGATAAACTTTTTTATTATAAAGTCTTCAACATACCTTGTCCACTGTTGTTCTGTCCAACATCATCTTCTATAATTATTGTATCCATGACAATTTTCAACTGCAAAACTGTTTAAAATGTAACCAGAAATTAAAACTATGAGAGTCTAGCTCGTATGAAAGCCTATGCAAATTTTATAATTTATAATTTTTACTCTCCGAACACAAATAAAAAATTAAATATACATTTTTAAGTAATTCAAGTAAATTTTCGTCAACTGGAGATATGAGTTAAGAAAAGCCAATGGCAAAAATATTCTTTTGCTAAACATTTTCTGAACAATGAAAGATGTGGAAATGCTTTGTATTTTCATTAAAATTCTTTTAGTTGTGTTTGATAATTTCTTTCAATTTTTAAGCAAACAAATGTGATAGTTATAATGGTGAAGTTTTATTACGTCAGGAAAATTCCTAAGAAACTGTAGTCTAGAGAAACTGTTGCTTCCAGGTCTGTTGTTACAATTTCTTTTTTTGTAAAAAGAAAAGAAAAATAAGAACAATTTTTAACCCTATTAAGGTCCGGGGGAGTGGGGTGAGGTGGCGGATTACGCCACTTCGCTCTATGCTAATTACTCACAAACGAAAAAACGTTTTCCAAAGAGACTTGGTGACGTTTCCTAAAAATTAGCTGGGAACATTTTGGCTGGAAAAAGTTTAGTGGTCACGCCCCCATTAAGCGTGGTGATGCTCTTTTCAGCCCATGGTAAGTCCAGTTTGTGGACCGATTCCTGAAAAAATCGAAATTCCAGGTCGAATGACTGTACTTTTTTTACGTATTTGCAAAGTACTTAGAACTAGTAAACATATTCTGGAGATATAGTCCATCGAAAATTGGAGTTTTTCCCCGTAAATTTTGCTACCTTTTAGGGTGTGTTTCCGAAAATGATGACGTCATCATATATTGATGTCGTCAGTAGCCCAAAAAGGTGCCAAATGTTCATAGAGAGTTGTTCTAACAATGTACCAAGTTTGACATAAGTTGGGTGATGGGAAAAAAGATGACGGGAGAAAATAAACAGAAATAAATATGCGTGACGTTTTAGAGAGGTTTAATATCTCAATTTGTGCTAAATAAGTAGATATCAAAATTTTGACTTTTGGGATAATTTTGGGTTTAGTTATCTGAACCTAGGTGAACGATCCTCATCATACCCTATCTAAATATAATTTTAATTTAAAATGCCTTTTATTCAACTAAAATCAGCTTTTTATTAAACGTAGCGCGCAAAACCCCCGTCTTTATCCTGTCTGTGACGGAGAGGGGGGTAGAGGCTGTTTTGCTGACGGGATCAACCTATTTTGAATACCGTATCTCCAGAACCGTAATGGGTATCAAACTGAATTTTTCAGTACCTTAACTTTTTATTGAGAATACGATGAAAAATTATTTTATCGTGATGACGTCATCGTTTGGCCAAGCTATTGATTTTTTAGCAAATATCGGAACTAAAAATGCGAATACTAAATAAATAACACTTTGTGAGAGTTAGGGAAAAAGTCATCGTATTCAGGTTTTCACCTTTAGTTCAGCGTCTTAATATGAAAGCACTGCCAGAAGTTCATTTGAACTTATCATGCCTGGACGGGATTCGAATCTGCAGTGTTCTGACCATAACCCATAGCACTAACCAGTACACCACCACATTTTATAAGTTACGTAAAACACCCACTGCTACGTCGCCAAATAGTCCCAAACGTCGTGAGCTTTCAAGGTCATAGTGAAATACAGTGGAACCTCCGAATAGTGGACACCTCCAAATAACGGACACTTTTATCCAGACCGAATGATGGTCAAACCCTTATAAAATAGTCTCTATGTAGCGGACACCTCTCTATAGCGGACACTTTTTCGAGGTACCGATGGTGTCCGCTACAGAGAGGTTTCACTGTAGCCAAAAAGATCTCCCTTTCTCGGATAATTTTACTGTTGTGATGCGACAAACTTTTAAAACACTCTTAAATTGGTTGCATGGCCATAGTGGGAAAACACTCGATATCTCGGCAATTACAGATTGCCAAGACAACTACGTTTTGGTATCGTTGGAAAAAAATTCTGCTGCAACAGATTTAGCTACAGTAAATCAGCGCGTCAGGGCGCTACCTCCCTTTCCACCATAAGTTCCGACTATGAGCAGGATCCGCCCTTTGGCTCACTGAGGCCTAAAGCAGGGGTGCATTTTTTCAAACCCCCTCCTCCTCCTCCTATAAGAACTCGAGAACTACATTTCCATAGTCACGGGATTCGCAAGAATGTCATCTCACTAGGCATTAGAATTAGGCTGAATAGAGCTAATACAAAAAACCTGGTATAGGCAGGATTAAAAAACGACAAAGCAAGGCTTGTTAAAGTTACGTGTTTCTATCTTTATTTCACCACTGCCATGTATACAACTACTATACCTACTACTATAACTACTTCCGGGGAGAACTTGAAAGTACTTGGACTTTTTCCTTTGATAGAAATTTCCAAAGGAAGATAATAAGCTTTAGCTGAAGTAACGTCTAGTATCTCCTGAAACGCCTTGAAAGGCCACTTGCATGCATATTTTTTTCTTTTTTCAGCAAATGTAAGTGGGCGTACGCGCAAAAGCTGAAGTAGGTCAAGGTCTGTGTCGTGATAACCAAACACCAAATATATAAATTAATATTGCAACTGAATTTTACAAATAAGCCGATCCAACTTGTGTGTCATTCGGTTGAGGTCAGGACTCTCGGTGCTGGCCGGTCATTCTGGCGTCAGGAACTAACACAGCTCGACAATATCGTAGGAAAGGAGTTGGAAAGCAGAGTGGTGATCGTCTATCTGAAAAAAAGAAGAAAAAAAAACAAAGAACAAACGGAAAGAGAAAACGACTGACAAAGCCACTAATTCCACCTATTTTTTATACTCAACATTGGTCACCGGAAAGCAAAAAATGAGGTCTAAAATACCAGGGAAACTAACCTGAGAGGATGTAACCGGGGTGTAACTGAGACAGGGCATAAAAGTATAACCTCTTGAACAATTTATGTTGGATTTAGATTGCATTTAAATAGAGAAATAACATTATATATAATCCAAAACCAGTCTTTATTTTTATCTCTTTCAAAAAATTCGATCTTCTTTATAAACCGATTTCCGGTCGACAGGAAATAGGAATTGACTTTACAAACAAGGTGGATAGGGAATTGAATTGACTGGATATGCTCACAGGTTAAAGTCAAAAATGTGCAGTAAAAGAAGAGAAAAAAAAGAAAATTGCAATTATACCATCAGCTTCCATCTGGTATATGTAAAAAAAGAATTCCCTACTGGCTTTATTGGGATTTCGGCTAAGATATTGCAACGATTTTCAAAAGGTACTGGCCTTCTCAAATGGGGAGCAATGTAATGTATGTAAGCGGTATTCATACAAATTTTGCCAAAGTTTCCCTCGCAGAATGACTTCTAGGACCAATTCCGCTGATCATATGGGAATAAAGATGCTCAAATGACTTTCTAGATGTGAATACTTTATCAATAAAATGCTTGAAAAGATGTGAGGAAAGTAGAAGTAAGTACAGAATTTCACCTTGACATAAAATATCTCCTATACGCACCTATGTACAGATAAGAAAGGATATTGTATGATATCAAGTCCTACGTATCTTTTACACCTTAAATAGAGTAGGTTTTGGGGAGATTTTCTTTGCTGTGGGGAGAACGCCTCCATACGCCCTACCTGTTATCAAAAATCCCGTTGAACCACAATTTATACTTTTTTGATTGAGCATTCACCAGAGGTGAAATTCTACATTAAGAACTCTGAATACCACATTTGTTTTTAACAGAGTTTATTGAATATACAAAATATAAAAGGTTATTTACACATGCAGGTTATGACTATGACCATAACATGACTTTATAACCGGTCTTCTGAGATGCATGGCGAAGACAAATCTGCATATATAACACAAATACAGAAGAAAAAGGAAGTTATGCTATAGATATACACAAAAAAAATCAACAATGACAATAAAATTGAGAAAACAGTACATAATTGTGTCACAAAAGCAGCTTGTTTACTTTCAAATAAATGCAATCATGAGAAACCTATTAGCATCATAGAGAGAAAGGAATTTATATAAAAATTTGGAATTTAAACACACATACAACAAATTAAACCGTAAACTGACATCAGTAAAACTGAAAACGTTCCAAATACAGTAAACCTATATGAAGCAATTACAAGACAATCATTTGTCCAAGAACTCCACTCTTTTTTAAGTTTCTAAGCGAACCTCCAATTATAAGAAAGCCACGGCTCTAAAGGCAGCCACTTTTTTTACTACTCCTTATACAGGTTTCACTAAAGAAGAAAAATCAATGCTGTCAAATTTTGTCCACATATCGAACAATGAAACTTAAAATGAAACTCAGTGATAGTGCATTATTAAAAGAATTCAGTTGAATTCTGGATATCTTTGGAGAAGATTGATTGAGTGATATGTTTCATATGACCAATTTTTTCTTAAAAGGCCTCATAGTCATCCACCACATAAGTTTGCCAGAATATTAGAATCCAGACCTTCATTTAGAAATGTTACCTAAAATATGCACTCAAACAAAAACATTCCTTACCGTATTTAGCTTTCTAGAGATAGATTGATGGTTTTACATTTTTGCCATGAAAAACTAGGCCAAAAGCTTTAGACTGTTCAAAATCTTCTTAACAAATAAGATAACAGAAATTCTTTTAGAGAATGTTACTTTTAGTATGGCAAAAGGGATATATAATGAGCAAATTAATTAAATTAATGAGCTAATCAAGCTTATTATGCTATTTTTTATTGATCTTTTCTATACTGACATTGTACAACAAAATAATCAGAAATAATTTAATTTTGAGCTTTTAGAAAGTCTAAAACTTCCAAAATTATTGAATTCTATCAAAAATGCATATACAGTAGTTATTGCATATACAGTAGTTCAGTTGAGAAAATCTAGTAGTTTTTACGGTGACTTTAATTATAGTAAAAGAAAAACAAATAATTTCTAAAATTCATCAATAGTTGTGAAAATTTAGCTCCAAACAAAACTCACAAGTTTTATTGAAGAAGTATTTCTGGAAAACCAAGTGAAGTCTGATATCCCTTTAAATAAGGCATGAAGAAAAATAAAAATTTGAAAAACCATGTGTAGACACAATTTTATCAAGTGTTTACTCCTAATTACTTGACATCTGTTATGTCGTTGTTGATATAGAACTGAGTCCCGTTGCTTTTTTGTAAAATTTGGTTTGAATCCTTACTGAATGAATGTGTTCAAACATAAACAATTTTGAATAAATTTGATGAACTGAAAAAGAAATAAAATAGTTGTAAAAGTTATTATGAAAGTGCAGAGGGTGTACATACATGTGAAATTATGTAAATTATGGACTGTCATTAAAATGATGTTTGTTAATAGCAGGCGGTATTGACAATTTGAGAGAGAAAAAACATGCTCAAGTTCAATGAATGCAGGCCCAAATCTAGAGCAAATGAGGGTCTGGTACAGGGATGCTCTACCCCTTTATAGCTAGAAAAAAACCATATTCCCTTATCCACTTGATAAATTGCCCTTTTCAAGACAAAATTTGTCTATAAGGTGCCCATTTTGATTGTTTCTTTATGCTTATTTGAAACACTAGGTTTCTCAAAGGCCTGTCCAAAGTTGTCAATGTTGACTTAGGTAAAACAAAAAATGAAAAACAAGAGAGCATAACTCTTCAAACTGATTTATACTGATTGCTCATCTTTATGTTTGTACGAGCTTCACTCGTTGTACCTGCTCAAATATTTTTGATGGCTGTGGGTCTGTCATCAGTCACACAAAATGTAAACAAAATGCAAGCAACATGGGGTTATAAACTGTATACAAAACTTTTGAAATAAAATGAAGAACTTTATTTAGACTTGGTTAGCTTGTCAATCTCCTCCCTCCACACCAATATGTCTGACTAAGCTAAATTAAACTAAAGAGCTTACACCATCCGAGGAGGTCTCTTCGTAGTGGGTAGAGTGTGTACGTTAGATATCTCACAAATATTGGAATATTATAGGAATATTCTACAGAAATTCGCATAACATGACATAACACAGAACGCAATAACGCGGAACAACAAAACATAACAGAATAACTCACAGAACAGAATTAATAAATCACAGAATTACCATCAAATTTTATTTTGATAAAGCTGAAAACACTTGCAACACTTGCAACACTTTTTTCTTTAATAAGCTACATTGATCTATTTTTAAATGTTTTTAAATATGAGTAACTCTGAAGACTGACTTTTCTGACCTCATTATAATTTGCTGCTTAAAATTCTTTTTCCTGTTCTGTATTCTACTGTTCTGTGTTTTCCTGTTCTGTGCACAGAGATATATAGAGTGCTGGCCTGGAATCTTTCGCCAGTTTTATTTTGACGCGAAAAATTGCTTGACTCGATTA
>JANSTP010234881.1:0-11302 GCA_025330745.1 Cladonema radiatum | reverse complement strand
ATTAAGCACAAAAGAGTAATGTGCACAGAAGCTTTTAGTCCCTTTTAAGTTGTGAGCCCAGTCTGTCATAGTCTACTACAAACTTTTGGTTAAAATCTGCGATTTACAGGGCTTATTAAGTTTCTTATCTATATTTATAGGCCTATCACCAATTCCAGAGAGTCTTCTGTTGGAAGAATTCTTTTTTTCTTTTGACAAAAAGTTATTGTGCTCTGATCAAGTGCGCAGTGTGCAGATCATACTCTGGTACACAGCGTGCAGTATTAAAAGATTCACAATTAGAATTCAATTGACAGGTCAAATACCATCTATTCTTAGTTATGTTCTGATTTTCTTTAATTTGAAAAATTATTCCTTTTAGGTGAAGATGACGATGAGTATCGATATAATTTATGAACCTTAACTTTCCGTTTTTCTTAAAATCTTGCGTTTACCGGGTTTGGCATGTGACTGCTTTTTAGTTTCACTAATATGTTTTAGTCCTTTATTTTTACTTACCCATATTATATAGGTATGATTCATGGACCCCGTATCACGTGAACTTATAGTACAAATTTATTATTCGTTTTCTTTTCTGAATTAATTCTGCAAAATCTTTCAACTTCTAGTGCCAAAACAAAACAAAAAAAAGTTATCACTGCCAATTGCTTTGACTTATCATTATTAAACTCAATCTGAGTTTTTTGCTGTTTTGAGTTTACTTTATTGTCATAGCTTGGTTGTTTGCCAAAATATGGAATTTTCAGGTTTATAGTTACTTCAAATGTTTTGACTTAGTGTCAGAACGTCTTGCGTTTTCAAGGGTGTAAATGGAGTCGTTAATGGGTAACGCAGTTAAATAATTAGACTACATCTAGCTGTTCCTTTTGGAAAATATAAAAATCGAATTACTGGTGGCAGTTTTTTTTTATTTTGCACGCAGATCATGTTATCTCATATATTTAGAATTTGCCATACATATTGCACATCAAAAAAACAAAAAGGATTAAGGACATATCGTAAAATGTAAGTAACATTTTAAATAAAATGATTTGCTCAGAAATAGGAAGCTTCCCTTTTGCCTAGTACAAAAACTGTTAGTCCATACAAAGAACTTTGCCAAAAATATGCTGCATAAAGTTGTAGTGTTTCATATCCTGAGAAAAAAATGTCTGCACATTTGTAAACCAGGCGGCTACATAAACTTTCAATACCTAGTTAGCTAGATGGCTTAGTCGATCTTGATTTGGTACCTTATCGGAGAAAACTTCGTCAGGGAAAAATGACGAAACTTTTGGAGTTTGACGAAAATTTTCCCCGACGAAAGTTTTTCGTGCAGTTGAATTTGACCGAAATTAAACTGCAAGTGAAGAAAATTTTCCCTACCGAAAATTTTCCCCGACAAAGTTTTCCCCTATAAGGTATCCTGCATTTTTGTAAATGTAATGTAGTATTTTTAATCATTTTTCTTCTTTGATAATTGTTCAATAATAAAAAACTTTAATCATGTGCATTTTACCGACTTTAGTTTCTTCGAGTTCATGATATATTTTTAAATAATTTCTCACGTATGACACCCTGTACTCTGACGTTTAACAAAGGAATCGCGTAAAAGATTAGAAAAAAGCCGCCTATCAATTTTTTAGTAGGTAGATGCATCGCCGCTTTTCATGAATGGACTAGAACTAGTCTATTTAATTATCTACTGGAAAATCCGTTGTAACGGCTCCATTTCCCTGACATAATTTATTTTTGTCGATTATATTGTTTGGTGATCTGTGTTATTTTTATCCAATTCATATTTAGTTCATTTTTGAGAAAAAACAAAACTTTCGTATTGCAAATTTTGATACGTAAAGTATTTCGTTGTTACGTTTCAGATAAAAAACGTTAATATTGAGTGATAACATTTAATTAATAAAAACGATTGAAGTTTTACACGATTGAACTCGGTGATATTATTAATGATGGGTCTCCTACTCCTCAAAATTCATAAAATTCCTAAAATTGACCAAAATCCCCCAAAATTCTGATATTTTTCCTAAACCCATACCATTCGCAAGATTTTGAAAGTAAAAATTCAATTTCAAGTTATGTCTTTATCAAAAGTAATGATTTTCTGCTTTTTCATTTTGCTTTTTTAAATACCATCAAAATATGAAAGTAGTCGTCATTATTTTTTGCGGACAGATTCTTCATTAAAATTTCCATACTTTTAAGTAACCATGCATTATATTTACTTTTGTTTTATACCAAAGTTATCTTAACAGCAGGTCTTATTTCGATTACCAGCATCAAAGTGCCACAGAGTTTCTCTGCTTTTTAGCTGATGTTTATATAATTTAATTAAGTTATATTACCTTAGTAGATTTTATTGGGGATTTATTTAAACTTAAGGTTTCGCTTTTACACTTGATGTGCCGCAGAGTTAATTTGCTTGTTGACAAATCTTTATACAACTTAAGCTTTTTAATTTTATATTAAGTTGGATAGATTTTTATTTGAATAGATCTGTTATTTCATTTGTTGGTAGTTAACTAACTTAGCTTAAGTTATATTTATTTCATTTTTTGTAGATTATATAAAAGCATCTGTATATTTATTTTGAACAATTTCTAATAATATAACTGACCTTAACTGCTTGATATTTGTTGATTGTCACAAACTTACTATCTTAGTTCAATTTTATTTGTTAAAGGTTGAATATTTTTAAAATTCGTCTGCAATGTGGCAAAATTTCGTAAAACTCTAAACTATAATAAAAATATGTTCTAAAATGTTCCTAAAATACATTTTTGACGATTGAGAGGCTCTGATATAACTTAATTTATCATCTTGCAAAGTTTCGGTAAATTATTCTCCTTTACTTTTCCTTTTTGGTCAGTCAAAAAAAACCATTATTGAAAAAGTTTAGTGTTTAGCTTACATAACTTTATCTATAATACTTACTAATCATAGGGGATAAAATAATTTACAGTATGTATTATTATTCCATTTTATTATTGCTTGTTTTTTTTATTATTTCAGAATGGCATGCTTTGATGAAATTGATATTGTCATGAAGCAGAAATAGACGATTTCACAGTGACGTCATTTATTCTGATTTTACGGGGGTGCTGGCAGGCAAGTAAATGCAGATGAAAAGGCAAAATATCAAATCATTTGCTTGTAAGCACATTTTACGGCCCTGCTGGGTGGAATTAGAATATTTTAAAATTTAATCTATTCCTCAAAAAAATTTGAAGTTGAAAAGATATTTTCAACCACAGATTTGTCTCACGATGTTTTCTCACTTTTCCGATTGCAAGTCTGCATTTACTTGCCCGCTAATTAACAAAAAAATCAAAACATGCAAATTATGTTTGTATATGTACCACAGAGATATAATTAGATAGAGTGCGGCTGGTCAGTAAAACTTATAGCCAATTTCGGCCTCCGTAAATCTGCAATGTGAACCATTTTTATAGCGTCATAACCCAGCGGCAATAGAGCAGACCAAAGGCCACTGGTCCTTAGGATATCGGTGTCTGATTTTTATTATCAACCACTTCTCCCTTTAGAAACTTGAAAGTGAGTTTTTTTCGTAAAATTTTTGTTTTGTTTTTATTGAAGCTCATCGGTTTCAATTTTTTGTTTACAATAAATTTGAACTTCAACTTCTGTTGCCATGGACAATCGAATGTCTTCCTTTTGTCGACGTAGTTATTGAGCATAGTTAGCATGTAGACTTATATTCTATTCTAAGTCTATGATAGTGGTTCATAGTAATCGTCTAAATATAACCGGCGAAAGATTACAGGCGAGCACTCTATATCTCTGTGATGTGTATGCGTATCACTAGTTGTGAAAATTATTTTATTTTATTAAGTTATTTTTTGTAAGGCTGAAATAAGGGAAGACTCTTTAAATATTTTACGAGACTTCTTTCTGCGTATACTCTTGAAACCTACCTACAAAACTGAACATATTTTAGGAAGAAATCGTTTCGTTGTAATCATCCTCTTGAATTTGTTAAAAATGTATTTGGTTATTCTTTCAGGTATGGATAGTTTTTTTCACAGACTTCCGTTTGTTGTGTTGCGCCATTTACTTGATTTGTTGGGGATTCCAGATTCATTCAAATTAGGGAACTTGTCCAAGTCTATGAAAGCATTGGTTTTCAGCAACCGCAGATGGACAGTTAGTTTGAAATCGTTTTCTCATTTGAAAGATGCCCGAGAAATCCAAGATCAGTTGAAAAGACCTACGCAAGTTCAAGCACTTGATTTCTCAGGAAGTTACTTTGGAGATGTTGATCTCTTGGGAAGAATGAACGTTATTAAGTTTGATTTCCTTATTGCGGTGAATTTTAACTACTGCCCTTTGTCCGAGGAATCACTCATCACTTTTTTCGCGAATTCCAAACCGTTGATGTACCTTGGTTTGGCTGGCTGCTATGTTTCAGAAAAGGTGAGAATACTTATATTTTAACGAATAACTAAACTAGAACATTTCAAGTGAAGGCTAAAACTTTGTTCTAGGATTTAACCTATTTGTTATTTTGTTTCGTGCTTGTCCTAAATTATTTTAAATTTTTAAATTGTATGCTTACTCTCATGATAATGGAAATGTGATAAGTGATGTCTGATGTCTTCTCTGAGAAGTTTGTACGATAGATGCATTGTTTGAAGTTGTGTTGTGTTATGATAAGTTGTGATTTCTTTGAGCTGCTCCTGCCGACAAATGTCGAAAACAGAAAAGGACTTTCGAAGAGCCGACGATAAATTTTGAATTTTTATTTCGATGTATCCTTTTGATTCACATTTGGGAATGATCCCCTCTAAATTCGTGTGTCATAACATGAAAGATACCACCTGAAAAGTGCAAATGAAATAATTAAGTTGAGACAAAACTCTATTTATTACATAATTTTATTCTTTCCCGTGGTATTGGCTAATCTTTTTCCGTACAGAAAGTAAAAGTCGGTACATTTTCGGGACTTCTTTTCGTCGAATTTTGAGTTAAGGATGCCCAGATTTCTGCCGTTGCTATGTAGTTCTCGGTCTCGCCATATTCAATAATTTATAATAACGACAAAATACTTTAAAGGAAGAAAAAATTGCGGAAGAAAATTTCGCGATTTTTGGGCAAAATCTCGAAATTTGGGTACCGCGAAAAATTGTAAATTTAGCTTTTCGCGATAGTTTATTCTTGCGAAATTCTTCCATAGTGATTCTTCACGAATTAGTGATTTATTAAAAAGGTAACATCTCCGTCGCGAAAATTTATTTCAGCGGAAACTAGTCTATAATGAGATGGTTTAACAATACCACTATATTTCTGATTTTTAATCTTATTTTATAGTCTGTCTTAGTTTCTAGTATATCTCTTTATCTTGCTTTTCTAACCTTATTCTTGGAGAAACTTTGTTCATATACCTTTAAAACAACTAGCAAATTCCGATCGATCAAAGTTTTGGTGGTATATTTGTTAACATCATTGAGTTATTCATTGAAAACCACACTCTGTTTCCACTATAGAAAACTTTACATAAACTAGGGCTTTACGTCACTCGTTAACGGTAATTATATGTGGGAGTCATTATCCTGATACGGACGGAGAATATAAATATTGGATACAACTGAACCTTAGCTGCTTTCCCACCGCTTCTGAACGAAGTAGTTTGCTCCAATGTTGTGGAAACACATATTGAATTCATGCACATTTCTCACTTATTTGTATCTACAGGATTCACTCCGATAGAAAACGTGGTAATTAATTAGCGACGTGTTAGAAATGTTTAAATTTTATATGATTTTAGTTCTTTTATTTTCGAAATTTTATTTGAAGGTGGGAAAGGAACAAGAAACTGTATGTTAGTTTGAGTGTAATTTTTTTTCAATAAAATCTTCTGATTCGCAAAAGTTTTTTTCGCCTAGCAAAATTTTCTTCCGCAATTTTTTCTTCCTTTAAAGTAGCTGCAATTTTTGCAATCAAATCTTTGTACCTTGTATGTATAATTTCAGTTAACTTTAATAATTAGTTATCAGTTAGTTCATAATTTCAGTTACCTCTTCTACCAAAGCGTGAATTTTCAGAAGGAACTTTAGCTATTAAATGACTTTTCCAGCTGTTTTCAATGTATTTCTTATAGATTGTGGTAGAAATTCGAAAGAAGGCATGCAATATCATTGTCTTAGATTTGGATCATGCTAACGTACCAGCATCGGCTTTAGTTTCGTTGATTTGTTCATGCTCGTTCTTAATGCATTTGTCTATTGGTCTCATCGCCGAAAGTATGGTCCCAATTATACGCAGTAGTTCAATAAATATCCCTTCGACACTCAAGTAAGGATAAACTTTCAATGTTGTATTGTTTTGTCTTCCTTTAAAAGGGTTCTTCAGCATATTCATTCTATATTCCTCCGGATATTATAGCACTCCGTGCCCAGACACCATACAAAGATATTCAGTCCACAATTTTGATAAAAAACATAAGAAATTTCTCCTGGGTTCTTCCCAAAACTATTTTTTTTAAGCTGAAGTTTTCGCTATGTTTGTGACGAAAGTCTAATCTAAGTAGCATATAAATGAAAACAAAAATAGAATTTCGATTATTCGACTAAGCTCGTCCACTTCCCTCCTGATTTGCATGTGTCGGTGCCACAAAATTGAAATTAATGGAAATCAACCACTATATTTGTTGCTCATTATTAATATATGTAGTCATAATTTGCATGCACTTAGACAAATTGTAATTTTCAGTTTTCTTTGTTTTTCAGAACGTTTACTTATGGATTGGACTGGACGCATTGTGAAGACGATATTTCGATTTTACTTGATCGACTTACGGAATGCGATCAGTTGGAAGAAATAAACTTCGTTAATTGCAAGATATCTGAAGATAAAACTGGTGTAATCCAATCAATGAAAAGTTTACGTACATTTACACTTATACACTGCTGTGAGAATTTGAAAAGGAGTTTTAAGAACGTACATTCTTTGCAAGAATTACCATTTAAACCATCAACAGTACCCTCCGTAGAACGATTTTTTGGACAATATTTTAGCGTTAAATTGTTAGATTAAGGATTATTTCTAATGCCTCTTTAGTAGGTTCATTAAATGATATGGTTTCACCTATCGAGGGCATACAGGCCTATTGTATCTATTTTTTATCTGTACAGATAACTACGATGTTTTATTAGTTTCTGTTGCTGCTTTTCCCATTCTTCACTTAATCTCCCAAAATATCTTATGAGCATGGGATAAGGGTACGTTTTACAGTTTCTCTGATTTCGAAGATATGGCTGCCAATATGTTCTGTCATCGTTCTAATAAAAGAAAATTTTAACTGTTTGTTCGAATTCTTACTCTTAAGTAAGTTAGACTTTCCAGTCAAATCACAACGGAACTTATGACATGGGGTACTGAAGGCTATAGAAAAAGTTTTTCATACAGAACTGTGCGTTACGTACAATTGCCAATAAAGCTCTAAGTGAATCAATTGCCAGTGAATCTCTAATGTTTGGGTTTCAAGGGACACTATAATTTGTTCGAGTTAAGGAGAGATTCGAGTTGTAGAGGTTCGAATTATAGAGAGTCCACTGTACCAGGACATTGCACCAATATTCACCGTTTACTTAACTGGGACATATTTACTTCAAATAAAGGCTTACGTAAGCTCTAGATTTCCAACCATGGGGTGGTATGGTGGAGCATTGTCATCCGAGAACTTTTTGATACCCTCCCCACTCTACAGAAAAACGTGACAGGAAGATTGCCTCCCAGTAAGTTTGGTTTGCCTAAGTTGGATACTGATCCCGCATATAAACGCTATTGCTGACTATATGGGAAAGAAATTACAAACTCCGATAGGAAATTTGAAAAGGCTTAACTTCAAGATTCTTTTATGAAGTAAGGAAGCTTATTAGAAAAAATTAAAATTTTCTTACAAATTAGCTATGGTTAACAAATGTTATTAATTATGCTAAACTTCACTGTTTCTACATTTTTCGCCGTACAAGCTGGAATCTTTGGGTTTTCATTTTCTGCAATAGTCACTAGCGGAATCGAGTTCCTTAGATATTAATACTAACTCTAAAGGCATATGAGCCGAAAACAGAATGAGGAATTTTGTCTATAAAAGCAATAAAAGCTCGATAATCAAAGAAACTTGGAGAGCATGCTCTTTGTGAGTGGCACTTCTATTTGCGAGTGGTCACTCTGCGGGGCTTTGGCCGCTATATTAAAGGTGACCATTGTGAGGAGGTGTTTTTATAAGTGTTTGACCACGGCAGGGACCTCTGCTACTGGCCTTTGTTATGGAGGTGACCGTTTGTAGAGGTTCAACTGTGTGCAGTCAGACTTTCCAGCCACCTGTAGGCCGTTAGACAAGTTAACCACCTGAGGTACATGGAAACGCTAAACTCGAACTACCTAAACTCAACAACCCCCTCTACAAGTATTATAACGCATCAATCTAAATTCTTTGTCTTATTGACGAGACCACCTTTATGAACGCCGCAGTCCACTTTTAAGTGAGGGAGCTATGAATCGGAGTCTCAAAAAGGCGTCCATCAAGGTTGGGCGACGAAGAAAATTTTAGCCTTCCAAACACTCTGAAACGTTATTTAAATTTGTCTTCAGATAATAAAAAGACTATTTCGTAATGACATTTCCTTGTATAGTCCTAACTAGTAAAGCTATTTTTAGTAAAAAAATTGTGGGAGCACGGCACCTCCCCCCCCCCCAATCGCCGCGACCCATGATCTTACCCAACGATTTCTGAAAGGTAATAATGTGGAGGCGGTATTATTCCAGGGGTCAGTTTTCCAAGAGGCCATTTTTTTGGACAGTTTTTTTGGGGGTAATCTTTGGCGGGGAGAAATTCAGCTGGGTTGACAAATTTCCAAGGCGACAATCTTCCGGAAGGTAATGTTGCTGGGGGGGGGAGGTAAACTTCCAGGCGACAATATGCTGTGGGGAGGGAGGTTAAAATTTTCGTCATACCTAGAGGAATAAGTAGATTGTTTTTTTATTTGCTTGTTTGCTTTTTTTCACCGCAAAGATTCCAATTTTGTAATAAGAAATTATTATTTGAAATGTATGTAATAGGTCGTTTCATCGGTCAATCGAGAAGTGAAGATCATGCCTATGTTGATTCATCTAATATGTTGATTCATTTAACTTTTAGCATTTTTTTCAATGTCTGCAGGGTCGCAGTAGCATCAAGGGGCCCATGAAACACAAAAAGGCAACATGGTCAGGCCACGAAGAGAATTTTGGGCTCCAGAAAATTAAAACTCTAAAAAATATAGTTAGATCTTTTATGCTATTAGTATTATCAAAAACAGATAAAATGTGATCACTCATTTTTGATCTTGGAATGCACAAGAATGGCTATATTTTTAAAGCTGGCACAAGAAAATCCCAAAAGTTTCGCTATTTAGAGCCGTTCTTATCTCTAGCTGAACATTCTCCCAATTTTTATCCCCTGAAAGAGCTGTTCTTTTTTCTAGCTAAGATGTTTCCGAAGTTTTTCCTTCTTAAGGGCCGCTCTTAGTTCTAGCTGGAATTAGGATATCTTTATTTTGCTTGAGTTTTCTTCCAAAAAACAGCTTTCTTTCCACAGCTAAAAATATCTGTAAAACGGCTATTTGCAAGAACAGCTCACTGAATGCTTTTGAACAATATATAGAAGTTCAAGGGATCGGGGGAAATTGTATTACTTTGCAGGCGTCGTAATAATCCCGTGTATCACTTATCGCGAGTATACTGTATGTACTAATGAAAGAACACCATACTCCGTTTGCCTTCTAATGGTAATTTTTCTAAAAGAGACAAGAAAAGTGGTTTGGAATTTAAATATGAGCTTTTTGAGTAGTATGTAATAAATACCAGTTCAACAAAACCCTGACCAACTGCCATCTAAAAACTCTAAACTTTATTTGATTAACGGAATTAGATATACCGTAAATCCTCTAATAAACGCCCTTGGCGTTTATTTAATTTTCAAACTTTTCGGGTGGGTGTTTATTGGAGGGGGCAGGCGTTTATTAAAAACTTATCTGGTTTGAGCAAAAAGACAAAGATAGAATTATATTAGACTTGGTTATTTTGACCTCATGGAATGAATTGTTATAAAAAAATTGCATAAATAAAATGCATTTATGATATATTATGGCCAAATCTTGCTGAAAATAAGCAAGTGTATTTATGCTCCATGAAAAAACTAATAAACGCCCCCTTTCTGACTGTAAAAGGATGGAAGTTTATTAGAGGGGGCGTTTAAAAGAGGTGAGCGTTTATTTAATTTTTGAAGTGTTAAGGTGGGCGTTTATTGGAGAGAGCGTTTAAAAGAGAGTGGGCGTTTATTAGAGGAATGACGGTAAATCAAATGTATGAAAATAGGAATATTTTTCTTTAATCTAATTAGACAGAATTACCGAAAATGGACTTTAAAAAAGGGTTTTTTAATCTCAATTAGACAGGAGTCACCAATATGCTACTTTGAATCATGTGCTTAAATGAAACTATATATGAGCAAGAAGTATGAATTTAGGAATAATATTGTTTAATGGAATTAGATCTAAGGCACATAATGTGTATGAACATGGGAAAAACGTTGCTTAATGGAACTAGAAAGAAGTAATAAAAATGTGGTTTAGAATAACATTGCTGAATGCAATTATAATTGAGTAACAATTATGACATTAGGAACAATATTGCTTAAAGGAATTTGACTTGAGTCTAAAATATGAACTTTAGGATTTTGTTGTTTAATGCAATTAGGCTTGGGTTACAAATATAGACCTTGAAATTATGTTAATTCACGGAATAAGAGTTTAGTCTCAAATGTTCATACTAGCATTATATTGTGCAAAGCAAGTAGTAATGAATAAAAAAAAGATATTTGGAGTAATATTATTTATTTAATAGCATTAGACATGAATGACAAATACGGACTTAGACATGGAATTGTACCTTGGTCAGAAGTATAAACTTAACTATTAAATTATTTAACCAAAGTAAATAGAAGCAGCAAATATGCACTTAGGATTAATATTGTCTCATACTGGTAGAGTGGGTGACAAACATGAAAATTGAACATGTACATGTATTAAATTGTTTAAAGAAAGTAGTGTCGAGTCAGAGACGTGAAAATTGGAGTAGTATTGTTTAAAGGAATTAAAAATTACTCGCAAAGATGGACCTAGGAATAGTGTATTTAATGGAATTGAAAATTAATCAAATGCATAGACTTAGAAAGATTATTTGTTGTTTAACGCAATTAGAGTTGTGTGACAAATATGAACATAGGAATCATGTTGTTAAGTGCATA
>JANSTP010234770.1:0-11302 GCA_025330745.1 Cladonema radiatum | reverse complement strand
GCATCTTTCGACGTGTTTTGATGCCTTTAAACATAGTTTCAGAGAGTGTAGAACTGTTTAAACAGCTTGTAACATATTTGAAGACAGTTTAAAAGCGGTAAAACAGCGTTAAAACCCTAGGCGACACTGTTAGATTCAATTAAACGGTTTCAAACGTGATTTTGGTTTATTTAGACGTGTTTTAAAGCTTTTAAAAATAGCTTCAGAGAGTGTAGAACTGATTAAACAGCTTCTAGAATATGTGAAGCGAGTTGAAAAGCGACAAAACAGCGTTAAAACTTTTCGCGACACTGTTGGATTCAATAAAACGGCTTTAATTCTGTTTTCGGCATATTTTAAAGTGTTTTAAATCCTTTGAACATAGTTTCAAAGAGGGTAGAACTGTTTAAACAGCTTCTAACATATGTGAAGCCGGTTTAAAAGCGGTAAAAAAGCGTTAAAATTTTTCGCGACCATGTTAGATTCATTTAAACGGCTTTAAACGTGTTTTTGTCTTATTTAGGCGTGTTTGAAGGCATTTAAACAAAGTTTTAAGGATAGTACTACTGCTTAAACAGCTTCTAACATATGTGAAGCATGTTTAAAAGCAGTAAAAACAGCCTTCAAACTCTTGGCGACACTGTTAGATTCAAGTAAACAGCTTTAAACGTGTTTTTGGCATAGTTAGACGTGTTTTAAAGAATTCAAACATAGTTTTAGAGATTGTAGAATTGTTTAAACAGCTTCTTTTATATGTAATGCCTGTTTTAAAGCTTTAAAACAGCCTTAAAACTCTTCGCGAAACTGTTAGATTCAATTAAACAGCTTTAAACATGTTTTTGGCTTATTTAGACGTGTTTTAAAGCCTTTAAACATAGTTTTTAAAAAGTGTAGAGCTGTTTAAACAGTTTCTAACGTATGTGAAGCCATTTTGAAAGCGGTAAAACAGGCTTATAAGTCTTTGCGATACTGTTAGATTCAATAAAACAGCTTTAAACGTGCTTTAGGCCTAATTAGAGGTGTTTCGAAGATAGTTTCAAAAAAAGTAGGACTGAATAAACAGCCTCTAACATACGTGAGGCCAGTGTAAAAGCAATAAAGGAGCGTTAAAACACTTTGCGACACTGTTAGATTAGATTAAACGCCTTTATAAGTGTTTTTGGCATATTTACACGTGTATAAAAGCATTTAAACATAGTTTCAAAGAGTGTAAAACTGTTTATACGGCTTCTAGCACATGTGAAGCAAGTTTAAAAGCGCTAAAACAGCCACAAAACTCTTTGCAACACTGTTTGATTCAATAAAACAGCTTCAAACCTATTTTTGGCATATTAAGACGTCTTTTAATGCCTTTAAACATAGTTTCAGAGAGTGTAGAACTGTTTTAGCTGCTTTTAATATATGTGAAGCCAGTTTAAAAACGTTAAAACAGCCTTAAAACACTTCGCTACACTGTAAGATTCGATAAAGCGGCTTTAAACGTGTTTTCGACTTATTAGGCGTCTTTTAAAGCATTTAAACAACGTTTCAAGGAGAGTACTACTGCTTAAACCGCTTCTATTATATAGGAAGAAATTTCTTTGCGACACAGTTAAATCCAATGAAGCGGCTTTAAACGAGTTTTTGGCCGATTTAGATGTGTTTTAAAGCGTTTCAACATAGTTTCAAATAGTGTACTACTGTTTAAACAGATCCTAACATATTTGAAGCCAGTTTAAAAGCGGTAAAACAGTGTTAAAACTTTTTGCGACACTGTTAGATTCAATTAAGCGGCTTTAAACAGGTTTTTTTCTTATTTAGACTTGTTTTAAAGCCTTTAAATATAGTTTCATAGAGTGTACTACTGTTTAAACAGCTTCTAAGATATGTGAAGCCAGTTTAAAAGCTGTAAAACAGCGTTAAAACTCTTTACAACACTTTCAAATTCAATAAATCGACTTTAAACGTGTTTTTAGCTTATTCAAAAGTGTTTTAAAGCCTTTAATCATAGTTTCAAGGAGTGCAAAACTGTTCAATCAGCTTCTAACATAAGTGAAGCCAGTTTAAAAGCGGAAAAACAGCGTTAAAGCTCTTCGCGACACTGTGAGATTCAAAAAAACAGCTTAAAATGTAAATTTGCCCTATTTAGACTTGTCTTAAAGCCTTTATACATAAATTTTAGTGAGTGCTGAACTGTGTAAACTTTTTCTATAATATGTTAAAATAGTTTACAAGCGGTAAAGCAGCGTAAAAACTCTACGCGACACCGTTAGATTCAATTAAACTGTTTTAAACGTGTGTTTGGCATGTTTAGACGTGTTTCAAAGCCTTTAAACATAGTTTCAATGAGTGTACTACTGTTTAAACAGCTTCTAACATATGTGAAGCCTGATTGAAAGCGGTAAAACAGCATTAAAACTCTTCGCGACAGAATTAGATTCAATGAAACGGTTTTAAACTTTTTTTGGCTTATTTAGACGTGTTTTAAAGGTTTTAAACATAGTTTCGAAGAGTGTACTACTCCTTAAATAGATTCTAACATATGTGAAGCAAGTTTAAGAGCGGTAAAACTGCGTTAAAACTTTTTGCGACACTCCTTGATCCTATTAAACGGCTTTAAACGTGTTTTTGGTTCATAGTTTTAGAGATTGTAGAACTGATTAAAAAGCTTCTGAAATATGTGAACGGAGTTTAAAAGCGGCAAAATATCGTTAAACATTTTTGCAACACTGTTAGATTCAATAAAACTTCTTTAAACGTGTCTTTTGCTTATTTTAAAGTGTCTTAAAGCATTTGAACTGACTTTCAAAGAGTGTAGAACTGTCCAAACAGCTTGCAACATATCTGAAGCCGGTTTAAAAGCAGTAAAAAAGCGCTAAAACACTCCGCGACCTTGTTAGATTCAATAAAACGGCTATTAACGTGTGTTTGACATATTTAGATGTGTTTAAAAGCCTTTAAACATTGTTTCAGAGAGTGTAGAACTGTTTAAACAGCTTCTTACATATGTGAAGCCGGTTAAAAAGTGGTAAAGCAGCGTTAAAACGTTTTGCGACACTGTTAGATTCAAATAAGACAGCTTTAAACTTGCTTTTCGCATATTTAGACGTCTTTGAAAGCCTTTAAACATTGTTTCAGAGAGTGTAGAACTGTTTAAACAGCTTCTTACATATGTGAAGCCAGTTTAAAAGCATTAAAACAGACTTAAATCTCTTCGAGACACAGTTCGATTCAATGAAACGGGTTTAAACATGTTTTTTGCTTACTTAGATGTGTTTTAAAGCCTTTAAACATAGTTTCAAAGAGTGTACTACTGTTTAAACAGATTCTAACATAATTGAAGCCAGTTTAAAAGCGGTAAAACAGCGTTAAAACTTTTCGCGATACTGTTAGATTCGATCAACAGGTTTTAAACGTGCTTTTTTCTTATTTGGACGGATTTTTAAGCCTTTAAACATAGTTTCAGAGAGTGTAGAACTGTTTATACATATATTAACATATGTGAAGCCTGATTGAAGGCAGTAAAACGGCGTTAAAACTTTTTGCGACACTGTTAGATTCAAATAAGACAGCTTTAAACTTGCTTTTCGCATATTTAGACGTCTTTTAAAGCCTTTAAACATTGTTTCAGAGAGTGTATAACTGTTTAAACAGCTTTTTACATATGTGAAGCCAGTATAAAACCGGTAAAACAGCCCTAAAACTCTTTGCGACACAGTTAGATTCAATGAAACGAATTTAAACGTGTTTTTGGCCGCTTTAGACGTGTTTTAAAGCCTTTCAACATAGTTTCAAAGAGTGTACTACTGTTTAAACAGATTCTAACATATTTGAAGCCAGTTTAAAGGCGGTAAGACAGCGTTAAAACTTTTCACGACACTGTTAGATTCGATTAAACGGCTTTAAACGTGTTTTTTCTTATTTGGAAGGATTTTTAAGCCTTTAAATATAGTTCCAGAGAGTGTAGAACTGTTTAAACAGCTTTTAACATATGTGAAGCCAGTTTAAAAGCATTAAAACAGCCTTAAATCTCTTCGCGACACAGTTCGATTCAATGAAAGGGCTTTAAACATGTTTTTGGCTTATTTAGACGTGTTTTAAAGCCTTTAAACAAAGTTTCAAAGAGTGTACTACTGTTTTAATAGATTCTAACATATGAGAAGCCAGTTTAAAAGCGGTAAAACAGCCTTAAAACTCGTTGCGACACTGTCAGATTCAATAAAACTGCTTTAAATGTGAATTTGCAATATTTAGACGTGTCTTAAAGCTTTTAAACATAAGTTTTAGTGACTGTTGAACTGTGTAAACAGCTTCTAACATATGTGAAGCCAGTTTAAAGGCGGTAAAACAGCGTTAAAGCTCTTCGCAACACTGTGAGATTCAATAAAACAGCTTTAAATGTAAATTTGCCCTATTTGGACTTGTCTTAAAGCCTTTAAACATAAAGTTTAGTGAGTGTTGAACTGTGTAAACAGTTTCTGAAATATGTGACGATAGTTTAAAAGCGGTAAAGGAGCGTTAAAACTCTACGCGACACCGTTAGATTCAATTCCACTGCTTTCAACGTGCGTTTGGCATGTTTAGACGTGTTTTAAAGCCTTTAAACATAGTTCCAGTGAGTGTACTACTGTTTAAACAGCTTCTAACATATGTGAAACCTGATTGAAAGAGGGAAAGCATCGTTAAAACTCATTGCAACACTGACAGATTCAATAAAACAGGTTTAAACTTGTTTTTGGCATATTTAGACGTCTTTCAAAGCCTTTAAACATTGTTTGAGAAAGTGTAGAACTATTCAAACAGCTTCTTACATATGTTAAGCCAGTTTAAAAGCGGTAAAACAGTCTTAAATCTCTTCGCGACACAGTTAGATTCAATGAAACGGCTTTAAACGTGTTTTCAGCTTAATTAGACGTGTTTTAAAGCCTTTAAACATAGTTACAGAGAGTGTAGAACTGTTTAAACAGCTTCTAACATATGTGAAGCCAGTTTAAAAGTTGTAAAGCAGGTCTGAAACTCTTGACGACATTGTTAGATTAAATAAAGCGGCTTTAAACTTGCTTTTGGCTTATTTAGACGTGTTTTAAAGCCTTTAAACATAGTTTTTAAAAAGTGTAGAACTGTTTAAACAGCTTCTAACATATGTGAAGCCAGTTTGAAGCGGTAAAACAGCCTTAGAACTCTTCGCTACTCTGTTAGATTGGATCAAACGGCTTAAAACGTGCTTTCGGCTTATTTAGACGTGTTTTTGAGACTTTAAACATAGTTGCAAAGAGTGTACTACTGCTTAAACAGCTTCTAACATATGTAAAGCCAGTTTAAAAGCGATAAAACAGCTTTAAAACTCTTAGCAACACTATTAGATACAATAAAACGGCTTTAACCGTGTTTTTGGCTTATTTAGACATGTTTGAAAGCCTTTAAGTTTCAGACATTGTAGAACTGTTTAAACACCTTTTTAACATCTTTGTGGCCAGTTTAAAAGTGTTAAAGCACCTATAAAACTTTTTCCGACATTGTTAGATTCAATAAAGCGACGTTAGACTTTTTTTGGCCTAATTAGACATGTTTTAAAGCCTTTGAACACAGTTCCAAATAATTTAGAACTGTTAAAGCATTTCCTAACATATGTGGAGCCAATTTAAAGGCAGTACAACAGCGCTAAAACTGTTTGCAACACTGTCAGATTCAATAAAATAGCTTTAAAGGTGTTTTTGGCTTATTTAAACGTACTTCAAAGATAGTTTCAAAGAGTGTAGAACTGTTTAAACAGCTTCTAACGTATGTGAAGCAGGTTTAAAAGCGGTAAAACAACGTTAATTCTATCTGCGACAGTGTTAGATTCAAATAAACGGCTTTAAATGTGTTTTCTGCTTATTTAGACGTGTTTTAAAGCCTTTAAACATAGTTTCAAAGAGTGTAGAACTGCTTAAACAGCTTTTAACATATGTTAAGCCAGTTTAAAAGCGGTAAAACAGCGTTAAATCTATTTGCGACATTGTTAGATTCAATTAAACGGCTTTAAACGTGTATTTGGCTTATTTAGACATGTTTGAAAGCCTTTAAGTTTCAGACATTGTAGAACTGTTTAAACAGCTTTTTAACATCTTTGAGGCCAGTTTAAAAGTGGTAAAGCACCTATAAAACTTTTTCCGACATTGTTAGATTCAATAAAGCGACGTTAGGCTTTTTCTGGGCCTACTTAGACATGTTTTAAAGCCTTTAAACACAGTTCCAAATAATGTAGAACTGTTAAAGCATTTTCTAACATATGTGGAGCCAATTTAAAGGCAGTACAACAGCGTTGAAACTTTTTGCGACACTGTCAGATTCAATAAAATAGCTTTAAAGGTGTTTTTGGCTTATTTAGACGTATTTCAAAGATAGTTTCAAAGAGTGTAGAACTGTTTAAACAGCTTCTAACGTATGCGAAGCTAGGTTAAAAGCCTTAAAACAACATTAAAACTCTAGGCCACACTGTTAAATTCAATTAAACGGTGTAAATTTGTTTCTTATATATTTAGACGTGATTTAAAGGCTTTAAACAAAGTTTCAGAAAGTGTAGAACTGTTTAAACAGCTTTTAACATATGTTAAGCCAGTTTAAAAGCGGTTAAACAGCGTTAAATCTTTTTGCGACATTGTTAGATTTAATAAAACGACCTTAGACGTGTTTTTGGCCTATTTAGACGTGTTTTATAGCCTTTAAATATAGTTTAAAGGAGTGTAGAACTGTTTAAACAGCTTCTAACGTATGTGAAGCTGGGTTAAAAGCGGTAAAACAGCGTTAGATCTCTTCTCGTCCCTGTTAGATTTAATTAAACGGATTTAAATGTGCTTTCAGCTCATTTAGACGTGTTATAAAGCCTTCAAACATAGTTTCAAAGAGTGTAGAACTGTTTAAACAGCTTCTAACATATGTGAACCCAGATTAAAAACCTTAAAACAGCGTTAAAACTCTAGGAGACACTGTTAGATTCAATTAAACGTCTTTAAACGTGTTTTTGGCTTATTTAGACGTGTTTTAAAGCCTTTACACATAGTTTCAGAGATTGTAGAACTGTTTAAACAGCTTCTAACATATGTGAAACCAGGTTAAAAACCTTAAACCAGCGTTAAAACTCTTCGAGACACTGTTAGATTCAATTAAACGGCTGTAAACGTGTTTTTGGCTTATTTAGACGTGTTTTAAAGCATTTAAACATAGTTTCAGAGAGTGTAGAACCGTTTAAACAGCTTCTAACGTATGTGAAGCCGGTTTAAAAGCGATAAAACAACGTTAAATCTTTCCGCGACACTGATAGATTCAACTAATCGGCTTTAAACGTGTTTTCTGCTTATTTAGACGTGTTTTAAAGCCTTTAAACATAATTTCAAAGAATGTAGAACTGTTTAAGCAGCTTCTAACGTATGTGAAACCAGTTTCAAGGTGGTACAAGAGCGTTTAAAGTGTTTGCAACACTGTCAAATTCAATAAAACAGCTTTAAACGTGTTGTTGGCTTATTTAGACGTGTTTCAAAGATAGTTTCGAAGAGTGTATAACTGTATAAACAGCTTCTAACATATGTTGAGCTAATTTAAAAGCGGTAGAAGAGCGTTAAAACTCTTCGCGACACTGTTAGATTCAATAAAACAGCTTTAAATGTGTATTTGGCATAATTAGACGTGTCTTAAAACCTTTAAACATAATTTTTAGTGAGTGTAGGAGAGTGTAAACAGTTTCTAACATATGTGAAGACAGATTAAAACCGGTAATACCGCGTTAAAAATCTTCGCAACACTGTTAGATTCAATTAAACGGCTTTAAATGTGTTTTGGTCTTGTTTAGACGTGCTTTAAAGCCTTAACACGTAGCTTCAAAGTGTGTAGAACTGTTCAAACAGCTCTTAACATATGTGAAGCCAATTTACAAGCGGTAAAACAGCGTTCAATCTTTTCGCGACATTGTTAGATTCAATTAAATGACTTTAAATGTGTTTTTTGCTTACTTAGACTTGTTTTAAAGCCTTTAAACTTAGATTCAGAGAGTGTAGAACTGTTTAAACAGCTTTCAACATATGTGAAGCCAGTTTAAAAGCGGTAAAACAGCGTTAAAACTTTTTGCGACCTTATTATATTCAATAAAATGGCATTAGACTTGTTATTGGCTTATTAAGACGTGTTATAAAGCCTTTAAACATAGTTTCAAAGAGTGTACTACTGTTTAAACAGCTTCTAACATATGTTGAGCTAATTTAAAAGCGTTAAAAGAGCGTTAAAACTCTTTGAGACACTGTTAGATTCAATTAAACGCCTTTAAACGTGTTTTTGGCTAATTTAGACGTGTTTTAAATCATTTAAACATAGTTTCAAAGAGTGTAGAACTGTTTAAACAGCTTCTAACATACTTGAAGACAGTTTAAAAGCGGTAAAACAACGTTAAAGATTTTCGAAACACTGTTACATTCAATTAAACGGCTTTAAACGTAATTTTTGCTTATTTAGACGTGTTTTAAAGTTTTTAAACACAGTTTCAAAGAGTGTAGAAATGTTTAATCAGCTTCTAACATATGTGAAGCCAGTTTAAAGGTGGTACAACAGCGTTGAAACTTTTCGCGACACTGTCAAATTCAATAAAACAGCCTTTAAACGTGTTTCTTTCTTATTTAGACGTGTTTTAATGCCTTCAAACATAGTTTAAAAGAGTGTAGAACTGTTTAAACAGCTGCTAACATACTTTAAGACAGTTTAAAAGCGGTAACACAGCGTTATATACCTTCGCTACTCTGTTAGATTCAATTAAATAGCGTTAGACGTGTCTTTGGCTTTTTAGTCGAGTTTTAAAGCCTTTAAATATAGTTTAAAAGAGTGTAGAACTGTTTAAACAGCTTCTAAGATATGTGAAGAAAGTTTAAAAGCGGTAAAACAACCTTAAATCTATTCTTGTCACTGTTAGATTCAATAAAGCTGCTTTAAACGTGTTTTTGGTTTTTTTAGACGTCTTTTAAAGCCTTTAAACATAGTTACAAAGACTGTAAAACTGTTTAAACAACTTCTAATATTTGTAAAGCCGGTTTAAAAGCAGTAAAACATCGTTAAAACCCTTCGCGGCACTGTAAGGTTCAACAAATCGGCTATGAATGTGTATTTGTCCTAATTAGACGTGTCTTAAAGCCTTTAAACATAATATTTAGTGCGTGTAGAACTGTGTAAACAGCTTCTAACATATCTGAAGACAGTTTAAAAGCGGTAAAACAGCGTTAAAACTCTACGCCACACTGTTAGATTCAATTAAACGGTCCTAAACTAGTTTGCGGCATATGTAGGCTTGTTTCAAAGCCTTTACACATATTTTCAGAGATTGTAGAACTGTATAAACAGCTTCTTGCATATATGAAGCCAGTCAAAAAGCAGTAAAAAAGCTATAAAATTCTTGCCGACATTTTTAGATTCAATAAAACGGGGTTAGACTTGTTTTTGGTTTATTTAGATGTGTTTTAAAGCCTTTAAACATAGTTACAAAGAGTCTAATACTGTTTAAACAGCTTCTAACATATGTGAAGACAGTTTAGAAGCGGTAAAGCAGCGTCTAAACTTTTTGTAACACTATTAGATTCAGTTAAACGGCCTTAAACGTGTTTTTGGCTTATTTAGACGTGTTCTAAAGCCTTAAAATATAGTTTCGGAGGGTGTAGATCTTTATAAATTGCTTCTAACATATGTGAAGCCAATCCAAAAGCGGTAAAACAGCCTTAAATCTCTTTGCAATACTGTTAGATTCAATAAAGAGACTTTAAACATGTTTTTGGTTTATTTAGACGTGTTTTAAAGCCTTTAAATATAGTTTCAAAGAGTGTAAAACTTTTTAAGCAGCTTCTAATATATGTTAAGACGGTTTATAAGCGGTAAAACAACGTTAAAACGCTTTGCAACACTGTTAGACTCATCAAAACGGCTTTAAATGTGTATTTAGCCTAATTAGACTTGTCTTAAAGCCTTTAAACATAAATTTTAGTGAGTGTAGAACTGTGTAAACAGTATTTAACATATGTGAAGACAGTTTAAAAGCGGAAAAACAGCGTTAAAACACTACGCGACACTGTTAGATTCAATTAAACTGCCTCGAATGTTTTTTTGGCATATTTAGGCGTGTTTTAAAGCCTTTACACATAGTTTCAGAGATTGTGGAACTGTGTAAACAGCTTCTAACATATGTGAAGCCAGTTTTAAAGCGGTAAAACAGCGTTAAATCTCTTTGCAACACTGTTAGATTCAATTAAACGGCTTTAAACGTGTTTTTGGCTTATTTAGACATGTTTTGAAGCATTTAGACATAGCTTCAAAGATTGTAGAACTGTTTAAACAGCTTCTAACATATGTAATGCCCTTTGAAAATCGGTAAAACAGCGTTAAAACTCTCTGCGACACTGCTAGATTCAATTAAACGGCTTTAAATGTGTGTTTTTTGCTAACTTAGACGTGTTTTAAAGCCTTTAAACATAGTTTCAAAGAGTGTAGAACTGTTTAAACAGCTTCTAAGATATGTGAAGCTAGTTTAAAATCGGTACAACATCGTTGAAACTCTTTGCCACATTGTTAGATTCAATTAAACGGCTTTAAACATGTTTTTGGTTTATTTAGACGTGTTTAAGGCCTTTAAACATAGTTTCAAAGAGTGTAAAACTGCTTAAGCAGCTTCTAACTTGTGTGAAGATGGTTGAAAATCGGAAAAACATCGTTTAAACTCTTTGCGACTCTGTTAGACTCATTAAAGCGACTTTAAATGTGTATTTAGCCCAATTAGACGTGTCTTAAAACCTTTAAACATAAATTTTAGTGAGTGTAGAACTGTGTAAACAGCTTCTAACATATGTGAAGACAATTTAAAAGCGGAAAAACAGCGTTAAAACTCTACGCGACACTGTTAAATTCAAGAAAACGGCTTTAAACATGTTTTTGGCATATTTAGACGTGTTTTAATGCCTTTAAACATAGTCTCAAAGAGTGTACAACTGTTTAAACAGCTTCTAACATATGTGAAGCAAGCTTAAAAGCGGTAAAACATCGTTAGATCTCTAGGAAACTCTGTTAGTTTCAAATTAACAACTTTAAACGTGTTTTTGTTTTATATAAAGTGTTTTAAAGCCTTCAAACATAGTTTCAAATAGTGTAGAACTGTTTAAACAGCATCTAACATATGTGAAGCCACTTTAAAAGCGATAAAACAACATTAAAACTCTTCGCTGCTCTGCTAGATTCAGTAAAGCGGCTTTATTTGTTTTTTTGGTTTATTTAGACGTGTTTTAAATCCTTTAAACATAGTTTCAAAGATTGTAAAACTGTTTAAACAGCTTCTAACATATGT
>JANSTP010234659.1:0-11302 GCA_025330745.1 Cladonema radiatum | reverse complement strand
AGGCTTAGCACAATCCATCTTGAACTGATCAGTACATCAAAAAAAAGACAAGGATAATATATGGAAAAATGAATAACTAAATAAATGAATGAATAAACGAAATGAATGAATCGGAAAAAATCAATAAATAATCCAATGAATAAAATTATTCTGTAATGGGGAGAAATGCAAAAATTCTATCAAAATTAATGGCACACACACCAAAGCTTTCACTGTCCCCAATTCCATTGTTTTCCCTAAAACTAAATGAAAATCTGAAATAGTACTTAAAATTCTAGAGTGAAACTACGCAAATGACAGACATCTCAAATATATTTTGAACAAAAATATACTAGTTTTTATTATTGTTAACCCATGTTATTTGCGATGACAAATTTTATTTGGAGTTCACAATGACAATATGAAATGCTCCATTGAGTGCTGCATTGCGCTCCAGTATACAAACTTTAAACACAAATCAAAATTGATTAAAAACTCCAACCAGCATTTGGAGACAGGTATAACTATACACTTTTACCTTCATATTTGCAAAACTAAGAATTCACAAGTGTTTGAGTGTGTATGGGAGTGTATATCAATGCACTAAGATGTTAAGGATCTTGCCGAAGAAATTTTACTCAAAGCAAAACTGGATGTAATTTACTAGTAAACTTACTTACTATAAAAGTTCTTTTTTTAAAATATAAATAAACACATTCTGAATTACAGGCGCTCTTATCAACACTTATACTCTATACAGAAAAAAATGTGAACAAAAACACAGGAGCTTATATAATCAGAGGAATGGTGAATAATCTAGGCAAAAGATTATAACTCGATCTTGTTAAAATCATAAAAAATATATACAAAAATATGGCGTTATTAGAGGTACAGACTTGCCGCAAAAACTATATCACGTTTGATTTTGGTGATACCATCTGCAAATTTATTTTCAAGTTCCGTATTACCGATTGCTTTTGCTGCTTGGCACATCTGCCGTAATAATTCATCAAGTCGCCTCATGCATCGAATAACAGATCCTATTAAATAAGATGTAATTTAGCACAGCTAGAAAAATGGTAGTCCACAATGCACTTGCAAAACTATATAAAAAGTCGTTATAAAAACTGGAAAAAAAAAACAGTCGCGCAATCTCGTTGCAGTGCTGTGGACTTGGGCAATCAAAAACTGCTTAGGGCTACCAGAAATTTTAGGCTGGTAGCACAAAATTACAGATAGGAAATTGTGATAAGCAATGCAGTCACTAAAAGCAGTGTACACTAACAAGATACCAAAATACATGCTTAATTTACTAATTTAGTTAATTTGCTCCCGAGAAGAAGTTTTCAATAGAATGGAAGCTGTCTCTAGGTATGCCACCTGCCTAAAAAAGGCAGATTTTTCAACTACCTTGGATGGCCGTTAGACAAGTTTCACTGTAGGGGCGTTTCTGTAACCGAATTTTGTAAGAACACTGCTTCTTACATGAAAACCATAAGGCTGACTGGTCTACCAAAAAAAGAACAATGAAAATACACCAACCTTCAAATACGTCTGTCATTTTACATATTCCAGCAAATGTTGAGCCGGTTGACCATGCATACACAACATCCATCATTTGCGGTTTGAATGAATCCAAATATTCATCCACGTCTATATCCATCTTAGCTTCCTCACATACTTTTGCTATCCTTCTTGCTGATTCCTAGAGTAGTTCGATTAGTTCATTATTGATTCCCATAATGTCAAAAATAACTTAGCACTTATTCTGAAATCAAAGCGGAAGGAATAAATGTAAATGATTTAAAAATATGACGATTTTAAACTCAATGCACTTGGAAATTTGATAAAAATATTGAAAGCTCGAGTTAAGTGCATTCAAATTAATGGTTGTCTACACAGTATGCAAAACCGCTACAGTGGACTTGTACTTTTTCTTCAAGACAAAGAACGTTCGTGAAAGTGAAAGGTGTTCAGGGCATTAATTTACTAGAGGGACTGTTATTTTAGTTTGAGGTACAACTGTGTTCAACACAGAGAGTAGTGAAGTTAGAGAGAGTTCAATATACTTCTTTTCTCTACCTGCATTTGCCGTAAAGGACCAGCAAGCTCTTCGACTAAATTTGGAATTTCATCTCCCTACAAGAAAACAATTAAAAGTAAATTATAGAGATATTTTATATTTGCCCATCCTAGCTAAAGCAAAGGTTCTAAACCAAAAGCAAGAATCAAAGTTTCAATCCCAATTTTCTGAACTGGAAGCTTGATTCAACTAATCTTATAGCAGAATCAGGAACTTTTAAAAAACAAAAGGCTTTACGTAATTTGAAAATTCATTTGCCTATAGTTTTGACTGTGCCATGTAGGACTTGATCTTGGTGTGTTGCGTCCTCATGGAAGAGTTATGAAAGGGTTGGAAAGAATCGAGAACATTATCAGATAAAGCTAGAAGAAACTTAAATCAAACGCTTTCCACTGGTCATAGAATTCCAAAGCAATTTTTCCTAACGATACAAGACAACAAGAAGAATGCTTCAAAATTCAATAAAGTAAAGCATATGATAGCCCATTAAAATGATGATTAGCCCAGTGTGTACCCTCATGGCAGCCAGGTAAATTTCACTAACCAAAATATCCAAGATTATAAAACAGACTCTTTAATATTCTAAATGAACTAGCTCACCTTTTCTTGAAAGACAAAGCAGCTTAATATTGCGACAATTTGTTCAGCTGTGAGATCATTAAACACACCATTGAATATCATTTCTGTCAGTAAGAGTTCATCAGCACTGAAAAAATATTTTAGTATAAGATTTAAAGACTGTCATGATACAAAATAAGGGTTGTCATGACACACAATGAAAATTGTTTACTCACACATGCCACTAACCGATTTAAACTCATACAATAAAGGCAGAGAGAAGAACATTTCACGACAAGTAAAAAAGACCGAGATTAAAAAAAAAAGTTAGATCATCAAAACTGATGTGCACTGTTGGCATTAACATCAAAAAAATTGAAAACTTTAGCATTGAATGTCAAATAAAAAATCAATCAATCAACACTCAGAGAAAGAACTAACAAGTCTAAAAAACACTAAATATACCAGACTTACCTACTAATTTCACATGCTATTCTACCCTTTAATTCAATAACATCACCAGGTGTAGCATAGCCAAGTCTATCAATATGTAGAAAGATTAAATAATCATAGAAAATATTTGAATTATTACTGCCTTTTACAATGAATATAAAACTCAAAAAAAACTGAAGTGATTCATTAATAATCTTTGAAAAGATCAGGGTATAAAACTATGCTTGAGAAAATGTTACTGATGATGATCTGTGACAGTGGAAACCTGCTTCTATGAAATTGAGCGCGTCTAGATATTTTATGACCCCCATTTCTTCCAGAATGTTGCGACATGGCTGGACTGACCAGTAGCCAAATAAAATCAAATAATTGCCTTATTTTTATCGAAAATTATGGTAACACTAGCTATTCGAATATGTAAAATCTAAGAGAAATTAGAATCTCAGTTCCAAAAACATTTTGGAAACGCAACCTTTTTGTAAAAACACTAACAATAAGAGGAACACCAAAAGTTCCAGTTACTGGTGGGAGACCAAGCTAAAAGTAATCCTAAGCACAAACCTTCGTAGAACACGCTTTCGACATTTCAGTTCATCCATTTGTAATATTGTTTTTGCTTTTTTTAGTTCTTTCTTTTTATCCTTGATTTCTTGTTCGAGATTATATTTCTTTTGACACATTGAATATAAAGATTCTAATTCTTTACTTTTATGTAAACTATGATTATACAAACGACTTTCGAGTGCTTCAATTTTTCGAACAACTTTTTGTAATTTTTCATCCTTTATATTCATGTCTTCGACAGGATCAAGAAGAGGAACACCATCTGGAAATCTGGATTTTGCTTCCTGTTAAAAGAAACGTCAAACAGATTAACTCCTACAGGCTGAAAGAAAATTCAACATTATTTGGAATAAGTTTCGATAAAACTAATCGTACTGACAAAACGATCAGCATCAAAATTTACCTGTAATGTTTTATAAACTGAATGTCGAGCATCAGCTGGTCGTAAATCTTTTGGTAAATATAAACGTATACTGCTGATAGAATGTATAAGTGTGCTCAAAACAGGAACAACCTGAAGAAGGATAATTTCTGGGCTTTTCAGAAGGGACATATAAACTAAATAATTAAAACCAATAGAATAAAATTGATCGAAACAAGTGATAACATTTTAGCCAATTAATTTTAGTCCCCAATATCTGAACTATAAGTATAAAACTAAACTATCTTAACTGTATCTATAGTATAGAGCTTAACTATTTTGGAAGTACATGAAAATTTGGAAACAATTTAGACATCTCTCGGGAAAAAACATAGTGAAGAAGCAAAACATAATACAAAAAATCAAGTGTCAAGAGTCTATATTGCATAACTAGGAAAGAAATATTAGAGAAGTAACCAGCATAAGAAAGTACTACCCAGACTTTAACCTTGATTATAAACATTTTAGAAAACATTCATGTTGAAATGGTATTAATTTATAAACCACTGTAAAACATTTTTTGGAAATGTTCAATAATGTATTGAGTGGTTTTCATGGAAATTCAAATTGCTTGGGTATAACATAAAGCCAATGGGCATGTAAGGATGACTTCTCCTCTATTAAGCAACTATACAACATAATTTTAAACAACAACATTTAATAAAACTAAAATTATGAAACATTCTCTAATGATCTTAATGATATTACGTCAGATATCGCATTTGGTTGATGTATTTGGTTAGGTGAAGGTTTTACTTTTCAGTACTTATACCAAGAAATGTTTTGTTGAGTTGAATTTCTTATGAGCCTACCTGCATTTCACCTTTTCCATCACCTTCAGCTGGAACTGGTATCTCTCCTGCAGCTAGCTTTTTATTAGTTTTTGAGCAATATAACAGCACTTCAACAACATATACAGGCTCAGATGGAGCGTTCGATCCCTAAGTATTAACAGAAACAAAAAAAAAGATAGAGATTTTGAATGAATCACAGGTGAGTTACAAGTTCAATTACACACCAAATCTGAATTGTTAATTAGCAAAATACATAAATATAGTGTGTCAAAAAGAAAACAAGCATGGGTTATTTTTGAAATTTCTGCAGTAATATCGCCTTTTGATTGATGAAATTTTACAGCCATAAACTATAATAATGCTGTTTCCCATATAACAAAACTTTTCTTTAATAAGCAGTGAAAATTTGTGTCAATTGTCACTGTTAAAAAATCTTAATGAAATCAAAAAATACATAGAGCTTGTACCTCAAAAAACACTACCATCCACTTTCATAGGTGTTCTGCTTTCAGATTATCTTAAATGCTTAATATTCTACCATTAACCTTTAAAACTAACTTGCAGAGACCGCTCGATCTTGTTATCAATGTACCTTTGAAGAAATTTTTTTCAATTTTTTAACCATCACATCTTGTATACCCTCGACAGGCCTCACTTTATGAAAATCACCAGGCGAGTGATCATCACACTCCTTAGTTGAGTTAAGATGTGTGATTTTAAATTGCTTTTCTAAAGCGCATTTCATCAAGGAGAGTTATTTGGTATTTTAGATGAGTGAAAACCACTCTCCTCACTATATTAATGTGTGTATGGAGCCCTACACAACTGATCTTTCGCCTGAAATGGACACACCTGGTCTGTCAGCTCTATGTATTGTTTGATTTCATCAGTTCTTTTAAACAGTGCCCATTGACTACTAAAATAACAGTTTATTATATCGGAAATAGAACTATGATAGCTTAATACTGTAAAATTTCAGTTATTAAAAAGTGATATTACTGGAGATATTTCAAATTCAGCCATGCTTGTTTTTTTTGACACACCCTATAGAAGTGCAAAACAAAAATGAATTCGAAATACTGATGTTGCTATTAACACAGCTGAACTAAGAATTAAATGAACTAAGAGTTTATATAAATTCTGTACAGATGTAATGAAAAACACAAACAGTAGATAAAAATGTAATACAAAAATGTAATACAAAAATGAGGAAAAAAGGGAAATTTCAATAGAAGATCCTTCTCAATTTTCTCTTTTTTCTGATAGCATAGCCAGAGTATCATCTGCCCAGTATAATATTGACTTGAAGACATTGCAACTTTTTGTATTAGAAATGTAGTTAATAGTCAATTAGTTTTTAGGAGAAGGGTTTGATCTCGTCAGATTCGATCTGATTCGATCTCTCGATCTGATTCCCTTAATGGTGACAAGTCCCAATATAAGAAAAACAACATATCCAAATTGTCTGCCAAGGAAGTTTTAATTAACTGATACATAAAACTAGTCTATTTTAAAGCAATAATAATAAGAAAACTTTGTCCCATTTTAAGCTGTCCGTCTAGAAATATACATAAATTGCTGTTTTTCATTGGAAATGTGACAAATTTAAGGAAATCATACCCTCTCTTTGACCAATTTTTAGACATTTTTGGACCCTGCACTTGTTTTCTAGATTACTTTCTGAATAGCTTATTGCATTATTACATACTAAATATGAACAGTCTAATTGCAAAACAAACCTGTTTTTGATTTGATTTTTTCTGAAAGTTGACTATTGTTCCCCAACCAAAATCATCATTACCATTTTTCACCTGAAGATAAATATGTCAGCTTATCATCTTCTATACGGACAGATAAACAATTCGTTTGAACAGTTTGGGAAAAATCCCAAGAAAACTCCTTACGTGTATTAGCCTTCCAGGCTGGAGGAAAGGTACAAGATATCTTGGTTGGTGTATAAATTCCAACATTTCTTCACCTAATTTTTTCAACTGTTGTCGTATTTTGAAATATCCCATCACTGATTCTTCATTTGGTATTACAATCATATTGTGACTGAATTCAAGTTTTTTGATATCTTCAATGGAAAAAATAAGCATTTGCACATGGTTAATCATATTTAACACTACATACTTGTGAGCGCAATCTCTGTGATTTACAACATAACTTACAAACAACTTTTCTGTGCTTTATAATGTAACTTACAAACGACTTAACTTTCACAAAATCTGTTATTCTAGCTGATTTTCTTTGTTGGTAACAGGAATATGTTGGCCATAAACAAAGAGGGAAGTGTGAAAAAGGATACAGTGCTTTAATTTTATCAAGTTTCAAATATAAAAACTCAATGATAAAAAGAAGGAAAAACTAAAAAGACTATTAATTTTCTCTAAGAGAGGCATACTCTACACAGGTCCAAATTAACTACAATAGGATTTTTTAAAAAATTTAGAAAGCACTGAATGTAAGTTGAAACACTAAATGTAAACAAAATACTGACCATCCACCATTTCTGGTATAGCTCCATAATTCTGAAACTGGTAAAAAGATTTTTCCAACATAAATTCAGGATTTATTTCTTCGAGTCGTAGAAGATTCAACACCATGTTATATGTAAGTCTGAATGCACTGTTCAATGGATCTGAATGACCCTAGAAAAGAAGAGGAAAAAAGGTTTTATTTTGCTATTTTGTATAGAAATCACCCCTTAGAAGAACTATATTGGACCTGAAATAAAAATAAATAGATTTCAAATTGGCACAAGATTGATTCCCTAGTGTTTGTGTAATCAAAGCATACTAATTCATTTCAACAGCAGAATATTTTGAAAACATAAATTAAAACACTTCTTTGATAAAAGATTAATAACAAAACTGATTAATTCTTAGATTTACTTGTCTTTTTTTGATCCCTGATGATCTCAGTACTTTTATATCTCTATAGAAGAAAAACAGATTGGCTTGGAGAGACTGACAACCATTATTGAACAACAATATCACAATATACGGTCTATAAGTGAAATAAACTACTGTATAATATAAGGGTTAGTAGGTTTTTAAAAGAAAAGAATTTGCAAAATTTGCCTACGGTTCTTGGCATTTCAAGAGGAAATAATGAAGAAAACTCTACCTGGGAGAAGCAGGTGAAAAAAGAAAAAAATGGACAAAATTGCACAAAAAGTAGTAAGGGAAGCACAGACCTTTAAAAGATTTTTCCCAACTTCTGGCTCTAGCTTTTCATCTACTATCATAATGACAATACCCCTTTCATCAATACCACGTCGACCTGCGCGACCGCTCATTTGAATATATTCACCACCTGTTATCTAAGGTATAAAATAATTATAAAAAATAAGACTAAAATATAGTCAATGAAACATAATCAAGATTAAAAAATTTATTTACCCATCTGTAGTCTTTCCCATCAAATTTTCTTGCACTGGTAAAAACTACCGTTCTAGCAGGCATGTTTAAACCTAACGCAAATGTTTCTGTTGCAAACAAGGCTTTAATGAGCCCTTCTGAGAATAGGATTTCTATAACTTCTTTTAAAATTGGCAACAGTCCACCATGATGTATTCCAATACCTCTTTTTAACAATGGAAGAACATGAGCTACCTAAAATGAGAGCAACACTACAATTTCTAACACTACAGCTCAAGACACGTCATTATTATATCCCAAATGTAGCTGTCTTTCAAACATAATTGGTTGAATTTCACTAAAAACTCGTTTGAAAATAAATATAGACCTGAGGTAGCTTTTTATCTTCATCTGACAAACAATCAACTGCATTTCGAAATACTTCACCAACCAATTTCTTTTCTTCAGCTATAAGTAAGTATGGTTTTAAGTAAATTTCCAAATTAAAAGTTGATATTCCTATTTCATATTGTTGATCATAAAGTTTATACACTACATAAATAAGGGGTAATATTCTGTTTGTCATCCCTGTCCACACCCTATCTATGACAAAATTGGCTCGTCATAATGAGCTGGGCTATTATGAAAAGACATTTTTTGCAAGATATTGTTTTTTAGTTTCCCTTAAGACCCATAATGCCAACAACAAACTCTTCCATCGTTGTCGGAAGATTGAGATTAGTAGTGGCATGTGAAGGCATTAGCCACCATACTGTCATGTGACCGATATAGACAATTTTATTTGATAAAACGTTGCATACATACTATATTTTAGGGAGAGAATCCAATATTTTAGAAACTTAAAAGCTTACTACAACAGGAGGTGTAATTATGGCTGATATATGAAAATTTTATTTTTGAACTAAATGTCATTGATCAAGACTTTAATTCTCCTTACCAGTATTGAAATCCAATTTACTCATTTGTAAAGCGTATCCTTCACATTCCTTCTTACTGAAACTGAAAATAATCACTGGCGCGTAGTTCCTTTCCATTATCATTTTCACAATCTTGTAAACATTGGAACCACCCTGACCGGCTAAAATTGAATAAAATATTTTGTTATGACAAACAACGGTAATGCAGGGTATTGGCTAGTGTAAATAGAGGCCGGTACACGGCCTTTTACCAACAGAGATCAAAATATTTTTTCCCAATTAACAATTTTGTTCTTAAAAACAAAATGACCTTGGTATTTCTCAAAGATTGTAATTGACAAGATTTTTTTTGCATGCATGGCGATTTTAAAATGAGTATTTATTTTCAATTCTGTTAATGTATTTTTTGTTGGTCAATCTTCATTCTTATAATCTGAGTATATTTGTAACTATATGATGTTGCACTTCCATTTGGTTTTAAACTTAATTTAAATGCTAGAGTTTAGCTATTTTGCGCACTGGAGAACACAAAATTTTTTCCCTGCCCAAACATAGTGGGAGACATTGCACCCAATATGTAATTTTTTTCCCAATCACTAACGAACAGACTTTCCAAAATATTTCTGGCTAACACCCTGTAATGGTTTAAATAAATACAAATACACAATAGTGCGACACTAGTATCAAAGTAGAATCATAGTCAAGAGGCTGGTTTAGATATGAACGTCAAAAGTAAACGTCAAATTGATTACTTTTAATTTAAAACACCAATAAACGCAACTTAAATGTTATGAGTTTTCCTCATAGTACTTTTAGTGCAAAATGTTAACATTTTCTTTTCACAACCGTAGTTTTATAGCTCTGACGTTTTAAATTTTGATCATAAAATGTTAACACTATTTAATTACAACAAAATTACTCTGACCAAAAACCATGACAATAAATAGGCGTTTTAAATTAAAGTAATTAACTCGATGTTTCAGTTTTAGATCTAAATCAACCTAAGATCTACATTGAAAACAACATAAGACAACCACTTCGGGAATTGCAAAAGAGACTGTCCTATTAAAAAGGTGGTCTTCTTATTGAAATGTCATTTTATGACCAAATACAAACAGTATTAGTAGGCAAGCCATCTTCTTACAGAGGCAGTCATTTTAGCTGTAATTAGCCATCAGTTTGATGGAATAAAAACAACCAAAGACAGAACAATCAGAGAAATTTTTTTTCCAGGCGATAATCTTCTTAAGAAAATATAGACACAGTTTTAAAGGATGACACTATTCAAAGCAACATGACAAGGTATATTCATAACAAAACTTTGTGACAATGCTGTTAGCCTTCTTAAAAGAAAGGAAAAAAAGGAAAAAAGAAAAAAAAACGAATGCATAGAGTATAGGCTTGTCATTAATGGTCATCAACGAATAGCATTAAACTTCAAACTTGGCCAATGATACTCAGGGCTGAGAATAACTGCCTGTCGACTTTAAATAGCAGATTGCTTTCATGAAATGATAGATTAAAAAAATTTTCCGGTTCTTGGGAATAATTTGTAAATGTCAGATTGACAGAATGTGTCAGGAAAATTATTTTCAGCTTTGGGTGATGCAGCACATCACATCTAATGGTGGAAATGGCTATCCATATGTCTTCCCAAAACTGAAAACAACTCTAAAAATTAAAATTAAAGAAAGCCAACTAACATCCCCCTTTCTTTGTTTTTTTGGTTGCACTTCCTTCGACTGTTGATGTATCTTGAAGCACGTTCATTGCTTTGTTGAAATTATCTTCACGGAATTCGCCCTGCAAAAGGTTGACAAAATCAAAATCATTTACGTTGGGAAAGTTGGGATCTATTTATTATAATAAAGATTGAAGACTATCGCAGGGTGCTCAAAACGTGTTCAACAATGCGAAAATAGGGTAAGTTCAGAAGAAAAGAACTTCTTGCATGATGTTTCATACAAGTTTTCAACACAAAAGGGTGCTTAAACCAAAGTTGTTAGCTAGTTTAAAACACAGCCCTGTCCTGAGAGTAATTTTAAAAGTTTTTCTCAATTGACTTGGTGGTGTTTTTATACATTTTTTAAACCAAATCGCCAATATCTCAAAGGTATACTTTGCTTGCTTAATTTCTCAATAGTTGAAAG
>JANSTP010234548.1:0-11304 GCA_025330745.1 Cladonema radiatum | reverse complement strand
TGTTTACATTTTATCAAAACACGACACGACGGATATATGTTGAAAATAAAACCCACCATATCTCCATAAGTAAGAAATCTTGAAAGCTAAAACTCCAGGGTTGTGATCTGCAAAGTACATTGACCATATCAGTATAATAAAAAAATTGGCGGGAATGTCCCTTTAAACACTTATTTTTTCGATCGTTCGGTTCTTTCTCAGCTTTTTCTATATTTTTCAGCAACCTAGAACTTTCACATTTCCCTAGGTTTTTAAATATTTAAAATTTCTTTGTGTTGTCAAAAAAAGTTTGTATACCAATAAATAAAATCTTTCTGTTCTTCAAAGCCTGAAATAATCGAATATTTCCAAAAAACCTCAAAATACATCAAACTATTGACTCAAACAACAAAACTGAGCCCCAAAAATATTAACTTTCCAAATAGAGGACACGCCTCCAATTAGCGGACAGATTTTTTTGCACCAATGGTGTGCGCTAATTAGAGAGATCAGCGTAATTTATTGCAACTTATCATGTCATCTTTGATATTAAAAGTCCTCTTCACATTTTAGTTGAGAGGCAATAGCTGTAAATAGAAGCCCTCCCATAGAATTTTGGAGGCACATGTGTACCCTTATATATGTACGTTCATATGCATCACGATAATATTAGTGTTTTTTTATATTAAAAGTCATCTCTATGTTTTAGTGGGAAAGCAATGGTTGTCAATAAAAGCTCTTCCATAGAATTTCGGAGGCACATGTATTTTCCATGTACGTTTTTACTCATCTGTAAGATTATGTCTATATAATTTTCACCAGAAGTAAAATTTGATTATGTTTTGCTAACAACTTCACGGCCAATATTGACAGTGTGCCACAAGTAGATTGACAGCAGTCTTGCACCTTAACCTCCCCTGCTACACTGTGAGAGTACAAACTTCTTAGTTTGACACTAAAACCCCTGTTACCCCCGCCCCTTTTTCCCTAGGGCGCTAACTCGTTAGCATAGTGACTTGGGACACACTCTCAAATCTGCCTTCCGAAAAGTTGGAACTCTGAACCACAACTTTGTTTTTCAAATTTTTACCCTGCCAAGCCTTTTTTTTCATTGCAGTGTGTACCGATTCCATCTCAAATTGGAATCTCTTCAAACGCCACAGCAAAAGAAATGGGACAAAATCTTGTGTTGTCACTCCTTACTATTCTGAAGTTTTGCACCCTAACCTCCCCTTGTCTATGCTGTGGGAGTACAAGCCATAGAGCTTGACACTCAAGTCCCCCTAACCCTCTTCATCTCCCCTTACAGCGCTGGTCTTCTCGCCGGTATACTCCTATTATCTTTTGTTCAGAACTTCAAAACCTGCCTTTATGCGCTAGATACATCTTTAGGCACTGGAACCACAATCCTGTAACCTGGAGTTTTTGCCCAGTTAGGAAAAATACTCTTTCAATGTTGATGTAACTCCTAATGTTTTTATATATGTCTACAATCATTTTGAGTTCTTCTTCTGTACAGAAAGGTTGGCCTCTGTATGCAAATTTGCATTAATCTATCAAAGTTATTTTTGCTTAGCAACGTTGGTAACAGTGACGCAAGAAGATTCATGACGGAAAATCCACGATCACCTCCTGTTATCATTAATTTTCTTTGCAAACTTTACAAAACCATCTGGAATACATAGGGCTGTAGCAAGCGCAATGAAAACTTTTTTCCCCATTTTATTGTAAAATTGAGCTTATCATCATCTTTCCTACTATCACTTCCTGTAAGAGTGGTGGCGCTTTCAGTTAATGCTAATCCTTCATTACTTTTTGGTTGTGAATTCGACTTCTCGATGTCAAAAATGTCATTTTTACTCCAAGTAGCAACTTTCCTTGGTAAAGTCGGTCTCAGATCCTATTTCGTTGATATTCTCATTGCTTTCATAGGTTTCAAAGTCATTCCTTTTTGCCAAATTATTCTGGTCCATGTTTGGTAGGTTTTCACTGATATTATCATGGCTTTCCTGGGTTTTAAAGACATTACCTATTGCTAAATTATTTTGGTCCTCGTGTAAACAGTTTTCACTGATACTGTCATGGCTTTCCTACGTCTCAAAATCATTACTTGATAATGGCGAGTTACTTGGGTGATCCTTTGAAGGGCTTTTGTGTGAATTTACAGGTTTGCAAAAGGTAGTAAGTACATGAATGTTTTTTACTTTTCTGGTCGGTATGATCTCTCTGTAAAATCTACTTGACTATTATGGCTTCTCCCACCAGTCGAAGGTCGACCTCGACATTTAAACACGATTGCTTAGAAAAAGTGAAAATAAGGATAAGTGACTTGCACTAGCACGTTTTTATTCATTTTCAAAAAAGATCAATTCAACACAAGTTAATCGAGTTAAGAGTTAACACAAAAATTACATTATCTACACATATACTAGTGCCATAGTAAAGTTGACTTTCTAAAAAGTATAAGTAATACCTACTCACTCATTTTATTGTAGAAAATGAAATGAATTTTGAAGTTTTGACGGAAATTCCCTTCAAATTGTTTTCTTCACTAAATTTGATTGGACAAATTCTATGGGAATTTATTCCTTTTTTTCTGAGCCAATAAAATTTTTTGCTTTTTCATTTGTAGAAATGCTAGAGTGGATGCTGGAATAATGAACATATAGCTTTCATATTTACAGATATCGTGGACAGAAACATAACGTGTGTACTTGGTACAATGAGGAGTGAAAATCTGCCACGTGTTTGCAAATTACAATTGCAATAGATTTTATTAACTGATCATTTGAATTAAATTTAGTTACATGAAGTTGTGCTGAGTCAAAGAAATCAATTGTTTATTCAATATAATTAGAAACCAAATTAATGCCTTTCTGTTGACTTCCTCTTCTCTGACAAAACTAAGCCTTGTAACTCTTGGAAATGAAATAATGAAAGACTGGAAGAATAATGGAAAGTAGGAACTATTTTTGCTGGGAGTAAAAAATAGTTATGAATCTTACTGAATATTTTCTTCGTAATCTCTGTTTACAGGCTTGCATATTTTTTTTGCAAAACATTATTATTGCAAAATTATATACAACATTTTTGCTGATACTGTTGCTCGAGTCCTTGTCTTTGTATTGACGCCAGTTATAACTGAAGTTGCGAACAGATTGCAAGTTTCGAACTCCGTCTTTTGTCGAGTGCCCACATAAAAAAGAATACAGAAAAGTCATAATTGAGGAACGATTCTGTTCGGAAGTTTTACGGGTTCGTCACTAAGACTTTTGTCAAAAAAATCCATAAGTTTTTGTGCAATCTAAATGAAATAGGGAAAGATCACTGTACTTTATGATTAGCAAAGTGATGTGATGTCAAGTCCTAAAGTGATGTCAAAAGTCCTAAAATAGCCAAATTTGAGCGATGAGAACTCAAAATTTTCATCCTCGCCTGATAATAGTAGGGAACACTTTTTTAGGCATTAGTAATTTGGGCACAAAATCCAACTCCACTAAAATTTTGTGTATTAGGGCCTGATATAGTCCAATGCAAAGGAGCATCATCGAACCAAAACGCTTAAAGGTACTTAAGCACCCTTAGAAAAATAATTTGGTCGAATTTTGAAACTGCAAAATTGCTAGATAATCATGAGTTTTGTCATGAGTGAAAATTTGAAAAAAATTCTATGTGTAGTTCTTGAGTTACAAGCCCCTATATTTTCGCATTTTCTACCACTATTTTCCTAAAACTAGGCATTTGATTTTCTCTTCATCTTATGTTAGATATTGGATGGTTTCTGCATAATAAAAAACATCTGTCAAATTGGTAAGACATTTTTAGTGATATTATACCAATGTAGTCACATCATTCTCAATAAGATCATGGCTCACGTTAGAACCATTTGAAAAAAGAAATTATTTTTAGGTGTGTAAGTGATGTTAAAAAAGTAGTAACAGTAACGATTTTCAATATGGCGGCCATTGAAAACAACAAACTATCCCAGATTTCAAATGCTGATAACTTCAAAACGACACATACAATTTCCATAAAAATTGATGGAATGCCATTATTATCAAATGACTGAGCTAGAAATTATTCATCTTTGAAGTTTGGCCAAATTATTTTTCTAAGGGTGCTTAAGGTTAAGTACCTTTAAAGTTAAGAGCAAAAGATAGTGGACTTTTGTCCCATAACAAACTGTGAAAGCAGAATTTACAAATCTGTACAAGGATGTAGAAAGCATGTTTAGTAAAGGCATAGATGGTTTTATTACGTTGCTGAGATGCAGTTATTTTAAACGTTGATACCGATTTTTGCTTGGGAATTATATCGTGTATACATAAATTTATAGTAGAGTTAGAAACAAAGTGAAATTTACAGTATCCTTGAATCCTCAGCTACTGAAGTGCATTATTGTATTGTTTGGACTTTATACGTATGATGGTGATGATTTCCAGTTCAAAATAAATGTACAGATAGCAGGGAGTTGTGATAGAAGGAGTAATAACTCACAGTTACTCGAAGTTGTTTTTGTTAATAGCTTCTTTTGTTTTGAAAGAGCAATTAAAACAAAGCTTGTTGTCAAAAAAAAAAAAAAAAAATTTATCACAGACAGCATTTGTTGAAATACCAACAATTTTAATTCTGATTTAAAGCTAACTAGTAATGTTTGAACTGTTATAAACAGCTTAGTTTTATTCCATTAGGGCTGATAAAATTGCCTTTTCGGTCTTGGAAAGTGAAACATTCTAGATATCTTGCAATTGGCATATACCTTCTTATTTTATAAACAAATGTTGAAATCTTGTCTTATTTAGAAGCATCAGAAAAAGTTTCAATATATAGAGTGTAATAATGAATTATCTTGCATATGGAAGTCAAAGAATTCAAAGAGTCTGTTCACTATTCCCAACGTTATGAGGCAAAACTCCCTGAATCATTGTTGGACTTTCTTCACCACATACAGAATTAGTCCTGAAATGTTTTTATTGATGTGAATATCTGAGTGGGAGAAAATGTAACGTGAGAGAATGTAGAATATTTACTCTTCACTCAGATATAATATTCGCTATCAATAAATACTAATCGCCGAGTGCTATCACTCGATAGGACAGTTTTATTAAATAGAACAGTTATTATTTTATATTATATATAGGACAATTATAAATATATGTTAATTATCTGATCGATATAAATATACGAGTATACAGCATGGAACGTCAGAACGTCCATTAAAGCTCTCGTTGAAAGTTCTCCATAGCATCATGGATGATAATCGCTTGGCTATTACCGATGTCGCTAGCACGTGTGATTAATATCCAGTATCTCTCTGAGACCTCATTAGGAACTAACATGACCTCAAATAATGCTGCCTAACTCGGGTGATCTAAGTTTACAACATTACCCCATTTACTCCACAACGACACAAGACTGGCATGTTGCACATCTAGATCTAGCATTTTGAGCTGATCTCGTAAAGTCTGGGTGCTTCAACGAAGTAGTCAGGTTGTCAAAGACCCTTTGTGACAGAGCATCATAATAAACGCAGCTTGTGCTGAGCTCAACAGGTCTGACCAATTTGGTAGGATCCTTTATGCCTGAGCTGCTGTAAGGCGCTCTCGGGTAATGGGAACTTGAGCATCTTCCCTTGAGGCTCAACGGGATTGGAATGCTTCGAGGAGTTCCACATGTGAAGGTGAAGTTGGAATTCAAGGAAGACGTTAGAAAAAAAAACGATCGACCAAAATGCATGGTGACAAAATGAATGGTTTCAACATAAATGTATTAGCGACGCAATATGACGAAAACAGAAAAGAAATGTTTGAATGACAAAGAAAAAATTTGGATTATCAAAAAAACGTAATCAACAACGCCATCGTATAAAAATGACAGTTTAATTCGCACAAATATGTAATGGGTTATATTTTGATATAACAGACTTTCCAATTGAGATTATCTGTGTTTCAATTCAATAAAGATCGTAAAGTACCATTAGAAACATTCTGATGTTTAAAGATTGCAAGAGGAATATTGTGATATTCAGCGACACGCAGTGAGACGAATTAATGTTGCCAGAGACAGAGATGAAAACGGACGAAGAAACATATATATGCATGTCTTCATGATCAAGTTTGACGCATTTTTACATGGAAGGTGATGTTGAGAAGATTATAGCGAAAATATTTAATTATTTATTTATTTTATTTTAAACTTGGGGAGAGTGTCATATAGTGATTTCGTTAGGGTTTGTTTTGTCACTAAGACTGAGAATACCCACGCTCATGAAACAAATCTCAGTAATGGTCTGGGATCTCAGTCACGTTGTAATTTAATCGTTGCGAGTAATTGTCGTCTATTGTTGTGCACTATCTATGGAGTTGTGATTGTAAGACATTATATAATGAATAACGGGGCTTCGTCTAAGAAATATGGACTTTCAATTGTATACTAAGGCGTTTTAATGCCGTCCGTGTTAGTGTGATGAAATATACTATGTTCATATAATTTTTGAGTTATGGTTTCGGTTGTCCTGACAACTATAAATATACTAACTTGCTTCCCTGATTTCTCCCCAACTACGCAAAACAATATTAATTTTGTCAGTGGAAGATAATTGTTAAAAATGTTAAAATCGTGTCTTATTTAGAAGTATCAGAAAAAGTTTCAATATATGGAGTACAATAATGAATTATCTTTCATATGAAAGTCAAAGAATTCTAAGACTCTAATTCTAATTCTAAGGCAAAACTCCGTGAAATATTGTCGGACTTTCTTCACCACACACGGAGTTAGTCCTAAAATGTTTTTATTGATGCGAAACATTATTACTTTTGTTAGTGTAAGATAATTATTGCATTGATAATTACTTGGATTAAGAGTCACTATCAGAGTTTTTCTAATTTACCGACTGGAATACTTGGCTTGCATAGTATTAGGAAAAATATTTTTTTACCCCGAATTCTGTTTGAAAAGAGGGGAATATGGACCTTTTCCCTAAAAAAACGACTGTTTTCGTTGAAAGATATTGGTAAAAGTGAGTCGCTCTGAAAGAAGATATTTCTTTTATGATTATTTTCAAAAGAAAAAAAATTTCTTTTATTTCTTTGGCTTGACTTTTGACATCGAAACGTTTTACTTAATAATGAAGAAAATTGACATGGAAACATCATGACAAAAGTAAAGTGATGGAAAAGCTGGTTATATTATTTTTCACCTTAAAAATAATATTAGACGAGATATATTTCCACCATTTTTGGCTCATATATATACTTATATTAAAAAAGAATTATTTTTCTGAAATAAGTATCAGCCATAGATTGCGTCTAAAGAATAAAAAGAAATTGATAGTGACAAGTGTAATTACAGCACGCATGTTTCTAATATCTTGTTATTCCTTCTATTTAATATAGCATAGTCATTACATTGTGAATTGTCTGGAAATCGCGCAATATTGGCCAGGAAGTTATTGTTTATATCACGTGATCAAACTGATAGGACGGAGATTTTTTTTAAATACGGCAAGTAAGGAATTACAGTTAGACTTTTTGTCTGTTAATTTGTTAGATTACCTTGTTCTAGAAGAAATTGACGGAAGCTTATTAAATGATGAACTGAAAAAGCATGAACTTTCAGAGGTAAAACCTTGAAAAAAAAGGCAATTGCTCTATTAAAGTATAAATATTTTGTATTTTATAAACTTTGAACTAATTTTCCTCTTTTAGAGGTTTGTTGCAGGTAAAAAGGATATTTACAGATGCGACCAATGCACTAAAACGTATAATACCAAAAGGGGATTGGAGAGCCACCAATTAGCAGAACATGTGTCCCAAGATGTAATAAAAGAATTAGACCGAGAAGGACTGACAGAATTTTTTTTGCAAAGTGTAAAGAAAGTTCAGAGCAATGCATGTCTTCCACAAAATATTTAAGATCAATTAAAGACCCTTTTTCTAGATAATACAGAATCCATTTATACATTAATGAAATCCGTACAAGATATTTATCAAAACCTTCAAAAAAATGGAGACAAGGAAAAAGTTTTGTTAGAGTTTTATGGGAATATTGTTATACATTGTGAATCATTTATTCTAGCATGCATTTTTTCTAGCATATGTGGAAGATTAATCAAGAAACAATTTGGATATTTATTACTTCTTGAAGCAGAGAATCCTTCAATGAAAAAGAAAAGTGATTCTAAAACACCAATGCCTCTCATAGATAAAGAGTTAGGTCCATTGCAGTATCTTGCAGATTATGTTATTCGCTCAATCCATAGAAAAGCTGCCTTTAAAAATCAAGACAAGAATATGTTCATAACACCTGAGAACCAAAGTGTTATTGCAGTCACAAAAGCCTTTATGACTTCCGATAAAACTGATCAGGTGTTGATAAAAATATATAAAATCTTTCACTAAAAATATTTCTTGAAATACTGACTGGTAAAAAAGTAAATGCCAGGCAAGTCATCTAGATTTAGCCACAGCTTCTTTCCAGGATTAATAGCATGTCTATGTTTATTTATTTTGTAGTGGTAAATGATAATTCTAAATGATAATAGTAAATGATAAAAGTAAATGAGTTTTTTAGTTTACCAGAAACTTAGAAAATGGATCATCAACACAGTATATCCTTGCATCAACAAAATACTTGAAAATATATGTCGATTATGTAGGTCTAAGATTAAAATTGGTAGCAGATATACTAGTTCGAAACATTTCTCGCCCAAAATTTGGTAAATAAGGCCTCAAAGCTCTAATGCTTTGGAATTAGTCAAACAAAGTTTGCCAAAATTACAGCGAGTATGTCAAACTGTTTGACCGAATTTGTGAATTTGAATAAATTATTAAAGAAATTCTCTGAAAAACCTTTGGTCCAAAGGATTTTGACACATCTGTCTAGAGTTCATAGCTGGAAACCTAATCTCCGATTTGTGATCATAACAAGGATCTGACATTTTTTGAAAAGCTAAGTTGCTACTTTGTATGGATTTAGCTACTTGGAAACACTAAAATATTAGGGGTGGTGCTCAATTTTGCCATATATTAAACCAAAAAAACAGTCTAGATACGGCGGAGGAAAAAACTAATCAAGAACTAGCTTTCGATGATCAATTGCTTACTGTTTTGGCCAAGACAGACAATTTTAATTTCCTGATTCGATGAGCTTTTCGTCTGTTGGTGAAGTTGCTTTAAAAATGCCCTAGTTGCCCAGCAGTTAAGTAATATTCTCATCATTTCTTCTATTAAATCTGAAGTCTAGTTATAACAGGTGACATACATCTCGAAAAGCAAAAAGCATATGTGAATTTAAACATCCTGAATTATGTTACTGTATGTCCAATGACTTGAAAATAAATAAGTTTTCCGTTTAAATTTTTACTTTCTTCTTAAAACCCCAAATAAAAAAGTTGCCTAACTTAATTTTACACATTACTGAAGCTGCTTAGAAAAATTACGGTTTTTTTGGCTTATGTTTAAAGGTTTACCTATGAGAAAATGTGCGCATGTACACTTTTCACGTTTTTTATAAGAAACCAACTTAAAATAAACTTAGATGCACCCTTTCCAAAATTTAGAAACTTATAGAACTAAGAAAATGTGACCTATTTTTACTACAAAGTTTTTTGTGTTTTATCAAGGACCTATTGCACATTCTCCTATATAAAATTCAAAGAGACGTTAGATTCTCTCAACTACGTTCTCTTGGTTAGATTCAAAAACCAATTAGGGAACCTATCCTGGTAGGATGGTTTAAGGGTATTCCATTTTCGTAGTCATAGTCAAATATGTTACTTTCTTACCATGACACCTTTTTAAAAGTTTAACTGTATTGGCCTTTTGCATTATTAATTGGCACAAAAAAAATTGCAATACAAGATACAGTTCCATACAGGCGTTAAATATATTTCAAAACGTGATGCAAATCAATAGCAAACATAAACTTTTCTTCTAGGTAAAATCAGATTATAATAGTATATCTATATAACATAAGATCATGGTCAAAAATAGACCCCTATTTTGTGATATTTGGCCATAACTCACTTTAGTCTCTATTTTCAGTTGACAAATTGTGGATTACAACAAAGCCAGTAGATCCATATTGTGTGCAAAAGATTAAATTTTCTTGTGGATTTGTTACCATAACAAATTACCTTGTGGTTACGTTTTTATGGCCAAATTACTCAGGTGAAAAATTGTGGATTACAATATCATGTGGATTACAATACTGCTCATCTTCAAGAACCTGGTATTTTGGCTAAAATCAAATAATACAAATAATAAGTATATGGATTTAAAGGGAAATGATTGAATTTTTACATGAAAGGGACCATTTTGTGGATGACATATCTTTTATGTGTTTAAAATGTGAATTACTTTTTTAATTGTCAATTTCAGAAGGAATTAAATGTTATTGTCTTCTTTTCAATTCTGTTTTTAGGTCTACAAATCTAATATCAAAAAATACCTAATTTGATTCCAGGGGATAATTTGTGGATTACAAAAACAATCATTTTAAAATATAATACTCTCAAAAAAACAATAACAGTAAATAAGCAGATATAATATGCTTCATAAAACAGCATGAGTTAGTGTCTGAAAGTCTGAGATATTATTAATCAGAAATTAACATTTTGTATTTAGGGAGCATTTTGTGGATATGAAACTATAAGTGCTAAAAATGTGGATGACGTTTTCCTCTTCACATTTTGTATAAATTTAGATAGAAATGTCATAGAGATTAGTGATTTACTAATCCACGAGTTACCAGTTATACTTTACGAGTTGTGAGTTAAATTTATTTTACGAGTTGAATATTTAAATCACGAGTTATGAAGACAAATTACGAGTTCAAATTTATAAAATACGAGTTACAAGTTCTTATTACGAGTTACGAGTTATCTTTTACTTTGCAATTTACACCTTGATTTGCAAGTTGCCGGAATGAATTTGAGTTACGACTTGGAAAATGCAAGCTACGAGTTATGCTGCTCAATTTTTAAAAAATATTGGCGGGTGTCAAAGACTCATAAAAACGTTTCGATGAGTCTGCGTATTTTTACAGCTATTTAGCCCGACTATCTGGAATTTCCAATTTTTGACAGACCCAGGCATTTTTTCAAGAAATATTCCAGGGTTCCAAAACAAAATTGAAGTAAAATATTCACTGGGCCAGCAACCGTCCATGGTCTCACCAGGCCACTGAATCAGAGGCGTATTTGGCTTGATCAAAATGAGTATTGCTTTGGTACAAAGAGTAGGGAGCTAGAGGGGTGAACCTTGCAATTTTTGGTGGCAAATTTTGCTTGTTATTTTCAATATCTAGGTTGTCTCAAGGCTCAGA
>JANSTP010234436.1:0-20926 GCA_025330745.1 Cladonema radiatum | reverse complement strand
ATATCTAGACAACCAAAATTAGTTAAACTCTCAAATTTTCAGGATCTTTGTATTTTTATAAGTTCTTTTGAATAAGAGAATAAAAAAAATCGGCGGAAATGTCCCTTTAAGCCTATAGGTTTAGATAACTAAGCCCAAACTTATCCTAAAGGTCAATTTTTTAAAACATAGATTTTGATGAGCGCAAATTGTGACCGTAAACCCCTCGGTAAACTCTATGAATATTACAACCTACTGAAAAACAGCTGCAAATGCTCTTTCTTACGGATTTTTACCTTTTCTTGCAACGTCGTTCCCAGGGTTTCTTTCCTTGTGCCTTTGGACCGGTTGGTATAGTGGTAATCATTTAACTGAAAAATCCGATGATAGGTTCGGAACGGTTGAGGTTCGAACCTTTAAGGCGGCTCACTCTCGGGTTGTTTATAGAGCAACTGTCAATCGACGCCGTAAGCACAAATGAGAACACGAAGTACGCTAAGACCCGGGGGCGTCGGTTTAAATAGGCCACCAGATGGTGTGCCTGAGCTCAACCGACGTTAAAACAAAGTAACTTAAGTTAACTTAACTTAGAGAAGAATGAAAGAAGGCCTGGGAAAGAGTATCTATATAAAGAGTATCTGGGAAAGAATATCTTTCCATCAGGAAATGATCGTGAGCACATATGGGAGCATAAATACGCTAGGATTTAATTCTGTAAGGATGTTTATACGGGACCACCTTGGATATCAGGCTTCGGCGCTGAAGGTGTTTCATCCCTGTCACCTTAGAGTGGCTAAACTAAACTTACTTACTTACTTACTTACTCACTTACTTACTTACGTGCATAAAGCCCCATCACCATTTACGGTATTCCACTGGACGTATAGTGTACCGAACGACGATACGACTACTGCTCGAATTTAGAAAGGAATTTACTCGGATAATATTTCTATCATTCGAAAAATATTGTTTCTTTATCATGTACTCCTCCTATGCGTTGCCAAAAAAGAAATGATTGCAGTCAAAGATTTCGCTGAAAGAATTTTCTCCTCTTTTTGTGGTTACGGCTAAAAATAGTCGGATTTAGACGGCAAAAGTAGAAACGGGAAATGTCGGATATGTAAAAATGAAAAACAGACTAGCTTTTAATCTATCTGTGATTTATGTATCGCAACGACAAGGGAATGAAAACGCGATATAATAAGTAGCCATAACTCTGTAAATTTTAGTCTAAAACTTTCAGGGTAGATGCAAAGCAAAAATTTGAGTTTTGCCACAAAACATCTGACAGGAGTGTACTGTTAGTATATAAAAGAAGAACAATTGAAAGAAAAGAAAATGTTTCCTTGAATTGAAGCATTTTTATTTGACACAAGAGAGGTGTATTTATCGAGATTATCTACTAGTAGGTAGGTAGGTTTATTTCGTCACCATAACATAAAATAGTTACAAAAAACTGGCAAAAAAGACTAAAATAAATAATGAAATCGAAACTTTGCTACCCCTTCTCTCTCTATCACCATTTGATGACAGCCAGGTTTTTTGCCAATAACCATGTAGTTGATAACGAATAAATTTGATATCCAACTTAAAACAGCAACTGGAAGTGAACCTGCTGAGGTTTTTTGTGCAGTTTTGGTGAGTTTTATATTGAATAAGCTTTTAAACATCTTTAGCAGTCAGGGAATTTGGACCCAGAAGTAATATTTTGTCCGAAAACGACACTGAAAATGATCTACCGAGGACCGGAATTTCTGGGGAGCAAAGGATTTTTTTCGCCCGAATATTTTTCCTCTCCTACAAAATATTTGTTGTTTGGGTGTTACTATACTAATGAACAGGAATAGCAACTAAATACTTTGAATACACTATAAAGAATAGTGTATCTAGAGTAGGAGGAATGTTTAAAACCATTTCCTGAAAAGAATGATTCGAAGTGAATTCTAGTCTCCCTAACGTTTGATTAAAATCGCAGCCCTGCTACCGGTCCATAATTTTGGTGTTTTCATGGCAACAAGTGTGCGCTATCACCCAAATTTTTTTCGGTGAAAATTTCACTATACAAATTCTGTATTAAGTCGTAATACCTATTCGATTGCAAAAACATTTTTAATTTAAGAGTTATTTAAAAAATTCAACCTGGGGTGGGGTAATAGACAGTGTTTTCATTAACTTACGTCATAGATTTACCCAGACAATATGAGATGGAAACATTCCTATATACCTGTGCGTAGAATGAAAGTACTTGGTTCCATTCCTCCTTTTCGTTCATGCATACCTATATGGGTCTCCGCCTTTGCCTATTGAATGGCAACTTTGTTTAAACGTAAATTTAAAGGTAAATTAAATTAAATTTAAACTGAAAGAACATCCCCGTAAATGTTTACATGTGGTTTCGAACAATTGACAAACAACTTATTGTTATTAAACACGACCTACCATGAGTATGAAGATACTGATGCTCATCATGATTGTTATTTTACAGTGCAAAACATTCTTCTTATGGATTCGACACAATCTGAAGAAGAAATACGTGAGCAGAATTTTCTGCAACAAGTGTTTGATGAATGTGCAATACTTGTCATTTTTATATTGACTTGAGACAGTACGATATGACCACATCAATAAATATGTCAAAAATACTTCAAAAAGGAGAAGGAACAATTCAAAATTTGCCTTAGCGAATAAAAATAGAATGTAAACGTATGACGTCGAGATTGATTCGGATTCACTATATACATTCAAGTACCCGTGGCAATATTAATAATTAATCTTGAGACTTCATATTTTCTGAGAATATAAGGAATCTGTCAGAACCGTCGGCACAGTGAAAAGTTTAACGGTATCAAAGAGCTTATGAAAAGTTAATAAGATCAAGGATAAGATTTTGATTTTGAGTTTATCACAATTCAAAATTTTTTCTACATATTTTTATAGTGCTTAATCGTTACGACTATCGGTCAACTACTCGAATATTGACCTCTGTTTCGTCTCATCTTTGCGTGTTCGGTTTACAATCATAAAAGGTTGACAATCGTTTAATCGTTTCGATAACGGAGAGCTTTGACTTGCATTAGTGACGACCTACTTTCAATGACTTACTTACATCACATGTGTTACCCATGTGCAAAAATCTCAAGAACCAAAAAGAAATATCAATAAAAATTTACCACACTATAACTGCAACCCTTAATAAACAAAATGATAACACGATGATTTTGGTGACGTCACTAAATAGGTGATGGCGTCATCATCAATTACATCACCCCACCAAAATTCGAGCATTTTCTATAAATAACATAAGCTCCGAAAAAAGTCCAGAAAAAGTTTGTTGGAAAGCTGCTGAAGTTGCTTAGTGAGATGGTGCTTTGGTGGTATTGAAATGTCTAGGGCTTTAAAACCAAGATTTTAAAAAAATTATTTGCTAAAACCCTATCAACCAGGATTGAAAAAGTCGCTATAGGAGACCTTTGTGGGACAGATATAGAGCTCAAACTTGGCCAAAAGGTGCTTTTATATGATTTGAGGAAAAATGATGAAAAGCTAGAAATGCCGGATTTTCCGAAAATAGTTGTTGGGCAAAAGTATATAGGGGGGGCTATGTTGCTGCAATGCTTCTACAATTACATCAGTAGCTAAACATTTGTTTTTTCAAGCAGACAATAATCGTCTTTAGTAGCAAAACAACATTATTTGAGCCAAAATATCATTAAAAAAAAAACACTAAAAACATAACCTTTTGATCTTTTTACCCTGTTTGTTTTCAAAAACAAACGTGTCTACTAAGCGTACGGATATCATTTTCGGTGTCACTTTTTTAAATAAAAAGATTTTGTCCCAAAAGTTCAAAACAGGGATGTCAGTTCCAGGGGGTGAAAAAATTACAGTGGTAAAAAACGCAGCTATAAAAGAGCTAATTTATTCCAGATAACTGTACCTGAAGTTCTATCCAGTTGCTTGTCAGATTCATTCATGACTAAAGATTTACAGCATATAAGAAATTTTTTCTTTGGAAATATTGGTTTTCTGATTTCGGTACATTTTAGCCATTATTTGAAGCAGCGAAAGCAGAACACAATGGATAATGGCGTAATTCGAAGTTGGGCACCCTACAAGCTGAATTTTACTTTTTGAATACGATATAATGATGGTCAAGGCCTTGATGATGGTACATTATAAGACAAAATTTATAGTGCTTGGACTTTTCTTTTGAAAAGAATAGACTAAGAAATTTCCAACTCTTAAAAAAACTTTTTAAAAATGTTTCTCCTTAAATTCACCACTTTTATTATATAAAAATAAATTGCAAACGCCTCGTTTGACAAAAAGGAAAAAAATCCATGCGTATTAAATTGTCTGCGAAACTAGCCATTACTTTGATATAGAAAAGCTGCCAAAGTTCTTTATTGGACAAGGAAATTAGCGATGGCGTCATCAAAATGGTAGCCTCTGGAACTTTTTTTCTTTTTGAATTTTCGAAATTTAATTATGCAGTCCTTCCATGCAAATATAGTGTACAGAGGATATTCATCCCCCCCCATTTATCTCGCAATCCCACCATTAATGCTAAGCCCCCTATTTTTTTTTAAAGCGTGGCCCACCGAGTATTTTGATTAAAATTTAAAGAACAATCTATGATAAATCCTTTTGAAGGAGCTTTTTGACAATTACTTATCAACAGCCCGTGTAATGTAGCAGAGAGCTGGCATATACCGGCCAGTTCCTTTCCAAATAACATAGCAGCCGACTTAAAGAAAGCTACACTATTTTCACTGGTTTCTTACCCTTTTAACCTTGTAGGTTAATGGTTAGCTTACAGCAAACTTACTTTTGTCGACCTACTAAAACTCAATAGGTTAGAAGACATGAGAAGCAACGTTGTGGAGTGAAGAATATTTTCATGTAAAATAAGTTGTGGTTTTAAAGTAAAAGCACACTAATAAATTTTCTAGTGAAAACTATGTCTCGAGTCTCCAACCAACAGCTCATGGAACGAAGGGTTATATGTTTCACAATCTAGTTTTCTAGTTGAAATCCATCTCAATTTTCTGTTTAGATTTCGGGAAGACAATATATCGACAATTGTGTCTAAGTGAACTATTATTCTAAGTGATATTAATAATATATACAATGTTCGTTGATATTTTTGCCATAATATTTAACAGTAGTGTGTGCAATATCTCAAATAGTTAATAATATTTATAAAATTTTATTTTAATACAAAACAGTTTTTCTCGTAGTTGATAAATTAATTTTATGCGTTTAAAACTAAAAACATGAAACAGAGTAAAGAACTTACTAAAGTACAGCAATTATCAAAGGACTCTTCAAAACTTGTGTTAAAACTTCAAACAAATGGCTGAGCGAGAAGCTTTTAAGCACTCATGAAAAGCCTGACCGATAGATCTATAAATTTAACACCAGTGTTTAAGTATATATAAACATGGTGGCGAGTGGTGCTTCTTTGCAAAAAGTAAGATTAACAATCTTTTAAAGAGTTGTATCTCAACAAGTACTCACATAGAAGGGAAGGACAAAAATGCAAATTTCCAATTTTCGGCTTTGTCAAAATGCAAATTCAATTTCAGCATAATGACAGATAATCCTTAGGTTGGCTTAAATTTCGCACCTAATTCTTTCTGTTTCCACGATATGAAAGTCTCATTTTCGAGGACCTTTTTAAGTTACTGAAGTCTTTCAACTTTCAACAGCGGAAAAGCCTGTGTACCAACGATTTGCGCAATTCTAATAATTGTCAAGAAATTCATCAATCAGTTTTTTTTTCCAACTTATTTTACCATTCCATCACTGTTTGATGGACGGTTGAGAAACTGCAGCTACACCTTTCTTCTTTGATGATTTTTCGATGATCTCATCTGATTTGAACTTTCCAATTGATTCGACATTGTAGGAATACGCTTTGTGGAACAAGGCGAGCTCAACTAATTCTTTCACGTGGAGCGAATGTTTCTCCTTGCATGTATCCTGAGTATCAGTGCAAAATGTCAACAAATCATCCGCAAATTCCTCCAATTCGTCATATGCAGTACCTAAAACGTAAATGTATTCAAGGTTGAATCAATATCTAGAGAAGTATTTTTTACGAAAGTATTATCAATACTGCAAAGGCTTGTTGTGGCAAAGGTAGTTTTCTATCACTCTTTACAAATTAATTACTTTATAAGGCCAATCGGAGTCGACTTTCACTACTGGTAGTATGAAAACGATGGTGGGATGATAGACTCCGATACACTGAACCAACACAAATAATCAGCTCTCAGTTGTTATTCTGTTCAAGATTAGAAACAATGAAAAAATCTTTTAGTCAATACAAGATTTAACGCTACTAAGTAGGCGATCAACGACTATCGACTCCTGGATGCATTTCTTGAATTTATTAAAAATATCTATATCAAGTTAAATTACGAGCAGCTCGAATTTTCATTCGTTTTTTCAACCATAATACTCGATCGACAATAATCCCGATGACTGACAAAGCGAGAATAACAATGCCCATATATGTGCATGATGTAATGAAAGCCGGCGATGTTGCACTGAATATATCTGCGGAGGCTGAACCTGCTTCTTCGATGGTAAGTTCCTATGAGCATATAGTTATACGAAACCAATCAACGAAATCACTAGCAAGAGGTTATAGGCAACCTTTACCTAGGGCAGACCATCGTGAAGGAGCATAAGTCCGACTACATTCATACAACTGGATCACAATTTACTGAAAAACCTTTCGAAACATGAACATAGTCAGTAACATTCACTTAAGAGGAGACCGTTTGCAGTTAGAAGCAGCGCTGATGCACAAATATATTACCTATACACCTTTTGACTGATAGCCATGCAAAAATCATTAAATGAAGAAAATAAAGTTATTGAATAACTTATTCAGCTACCGTCAAAATATGTACACTGATATTTTTGATTTTTAAACATTTTAGAAAAGAAAAGTTGAATAAATTCATCATTGCCTGCAACTCAAATGATGAAAAAAATTTGTCAAACGTACAGGAATCTGATCTTCCAACGTTGCAACAAACTTTCCAATCTCATTTTGGTTTTGCATAACAAGACTTTCAATATCAGGTTTCAATACTTGAGCCATTCCAGATAATGCCAACCCATACCCAGTTCGTGCATCAATCAATCTCACAACTTTTAACAGTTTGTTTTTTAATATTTGTTTATAAGAAGCCATGGAGTATATGTCAATAAGAGCTGCATCAACTTTTGACGATGATAATGCATCAAGAACGTCATCAATATTTGTGAATGCCTCTATTTATAATAGAAAATTAAGTGAGAAATAACTTGATGATTAGCTCATATGTTGATAAAAAAATTGTAAAAGCACAAACCTTCAAGCCTTGCATTTCTCATCACTGCATATCTTTGTTCGAAAGTATTATTTACTGCTCCAGTCTGAAAAAAGCATAATACTTGAAACCATTTGTCACATTTCAAAAACAATTTATGAAAGGGGATGGATCCTGTTCACACTCTATACACATTTTTTCTTATAAGCAACTGGTTTATAAGTAACTAACCCTCAAGTTATAGATAAAGGTTCAAAATTAAGCAATCCCAGTGCTGGGCCTCACTAAGAAGCAACCAAACTTTTCCTTTGCACAAAGTTTTTTTAAAAAAGGCATTTTGGTAGGATTTTGTTGAATTGGTATTTATTGATACTCAAAAATCTCAATTTACATTCCAGACCAATTTTTCTTTTCAATTTTTAGAGAAATCACCATAGAATGCAAAAGCTGTATGTCTTGTACGCAACACTAAATATTTGCTAAGCAACTACCAAGCAACTTTGAGGTCAGAAATTCTTAAAAAACAAGCAACGTAGAGGTCTGACCCATGAGCCTAGTTGTTTATCAAATATAAAAAGTGTATCAAGAAAGTTTATCAATAACCATAATGGCCGTTATGTTACTTAAAAAAAGTAATCAAAAACAACCTGGTCACACTTACCAAGGTATTATATAAAGAATGTTCTTCAACAATATTAATGGACGTGACAGCACTGGTAATGAAACCAACGATGATACCATTCAAGACAAGACCAACCAAAAACCAGACCATCGATATTGATCGAGCGACCATTGATCGAGGGGTCAAATCTCCATACCTATAGGTAAATTGCAAAAATAAATGATAGCAAGAATCAGTAAAAACAAGCGATACTTTGTTAGTACAACAAATTTTAAGCAGGGTTATTTTTATCCGTAAACATACCCAACCGTTGTCATGGTAACAAAACTGAACCAAAAACCAATGCATGGTCCTCGTAAAGAACTCCCTAGATTGAATTCTTCTGGGTTTTCTGTTTGGTCCTATAAACATATCACTGAATTTCAATTTGTGGTTAGAGCAAAAACTAGAAAAAAAATTAACAGAAAATTATTTACCGTGAACCAGACCAATATACCAAACAATGTTGCAATAGCATAACTCACCAACAACATTGGCCATACACTAACCACACTTATTATCATACTATTGAGTATCCCCTCAATATTTGTTTCATTTCTGATGATCAAAGCACATCCTGGAGAATTGATCATCGATATGAAAACACTGTCAGGTACAATAGCTTGGATTTCTTTACGACCATATAATGGAAAGCTCACATCAACATCATCCGATATTCGTCTTTTCAATTCCATTTCGGTTTCTGTGTTCGGACTGTATGGAGTTTTAGAGGTATAGTAGAATACCTCAGTCTCTTTGTAAAGAGCACAACTTCCACATGCCTCCACTATCATATCTTTTATCAATGATGGGAAAATTCCAGTCAATTCATTTTCTTCGAATTTTGTGTAGGGAGGATTGATGTACCAATTACCAAATAACTTACGGGGACAATGACACGTTTCTAAAAATGAAGTAATGTCAGCCAGAGCAACCTCCCAATTTCATTTCTTGTGTGTTTCATTTGAAAGAAAAAATGGTCCACTTACTAGCATAATATTCTGGTGTTGGACCTTCTCCAGATTTCGTGAAACCAGTTACTGTCACATTATATGTGGCATAACTCAACAAATTTCTTTCTTCATGAAAAAATGTATAAATATCAAAATCATATACAACTTCATTCTTTTGACCACCAGTTGGTTGACCTGATCTGTATGATAGATAATATTTTAACCGATAACCAAGTAGATTTCCATTGACATATTCGTCTGGTATCTGGTTCCATGTAACAGACCACCAATCTAACGCTTGCATGTCTGTGATTGCTATCCCTGGCACTGGAATACTTGGGACTAAAAGGTAAGTTACAGTTTGTCACTGAATACTGAAAGTGAAAAATAAAAAAAAGTAAAAGCTACAAAATATGAGGAAAGTGGAGCAATGTTTGCACCAAAAATAACAAAGAAATACGATACTTTTGTGTTACTTTTCGTGTTTATCTTCAAGCAAATATTTGAAGCTCAAAACAGTTTGTGTTCTCACCTCCTTCAAGAGTTTGTACAACACTGTAATCAGTAGGTCCATTTCCACCACCATTAAATGCACACACCAATATTATATACCATGTAAATGGTTTTAAGTTTTCTAAAATTGTACTCTTGAATCCAAAATTGATTATTTTTTCTTCATACTGTTCGTCAAAATATTTTTTATACATCACTTTATACCCAAGAAGTTCGCCATTTCTGTACACAACAGGTAAGTCTGTCCAATCGATGAATATGCTTGTTGGTGATATTGATACATGACGTAAATTTGGCGGGAAGGTCAAAGGAGCTGAAAAACAAGGGAATCACTAAAAGAATCAACTTGCAAGTGAAGCAAAAAATTTTCACATCTATGGTTGTTCAGGAAATGTTTCTTAGCAAACAAAAAGTTTTACTATTGGCTTTTCTAAACTGCAATGAAAAAGGCTGAATTGACAAACGTACAGAGTGTAAATAATAAATGGAGTCTGTGTAATGTTTCAAAACAAAACGCATAGATATTCTTACGTCCAGCAGGTGAGGAGAAGTAGAAAGTTTCCCCAGGAACACCATTTCCCAACTCAGACGACGACAACAACCTAGCTCTATACTTCACCATAGGAATCAGAGCATTGAGTAAAATAAATGCTGATCCATTTGCAAATATGCCATCCCACTCCCAAGTATCAATATCTGAAGATTTTTCATCATCGATGTAAAATACATAAATTTGAAAGGGGTACGTTCCATCATAACATTTTTCGATATTGAATGTGATGTTTACTCGGCCACCACCCAATGTTTTTATGCTCACGTTGCTGGGAGGCCGACATGGCACTGAAAGAATAGAATATCAAGATACTATAAGCATTTCTCACATGGCTGGCTATTACTATAACCAGAGGTCTGGTACAAGTTTTTCTAAGTATCCTGAAATGGAATTTTCTCAATTTTCAAAAATTTCTTCCAACCAACACCATACTTCTTCCAATTTTTTTGATTAGTACTTTAGAAAATTTTAAATACTTTTTGAAAGACATAATATAATAATATATATGTATGAATTCTCATCTGTATGATAAAAAGAATATGCTACCTTGCTATGGATTTTTCCTGGACATATGGGCACAGATTAGTAAGAGCTATTCAGTTATTTTGAAAAGCTAAACTTTTTTCTTAAACGTCTCTTCTTTTTCAGATATATCCAAAAAACATTTTTTGCCAATACTTATTTTTAGTCTAAAAATAATAATGTCGTATTTGAAGAAGTCGTATTTACTTGGCTAAAAATTTGATTTCAAAACCAAGACATTCAATTATGTCAATCATTTTATATAGACTTTTTTCGTATGAAACAAAAGACATTTTTCAGGAGAACAGGTAAAGATTTTTGGCATATCAAGTTTCAGGTAGTGAATACTATCATTTACTTTATCTGGACGGTAAAAAAACCTAACCTTGACAGTGCCTCTTTAATAAAAATTGGGTTTCAACTTCCTTCTCCCGAAAAAATGGTTTAAAAAACTATTCAAAGCAATAATGTAAAAAAGATACATGAGGTAACCTGTAGTTGTATTGAATTGGAAATATGACAAAGGTTTTCCCCCGAACATTTTTGTTTGATCCAACATGTCATACAAATGAACAACTTGTTCAGCGTCCACATATTCAAACAGAAAGTCAAAATGAACAATAACGCTCCCTTTCCTGTTTGAAAAATAAAAGAAAATAGTAATAAAATATGAAGCAACAAAAATAAATTGCCTTTATATGTCTTTTTAGCAAATGTGATAGTGCTAATTGAGTAATTCATTAGTAAACTCTTACTAAACCACTCAGAGACCAAATAATCGTCACAATCACCTTAAACCCTTAAAACCCTTAGTAAAAGACCTAGTTATATCTTCTAGGGTATCAACTTTATCAATAGTATAAATTAATATATCCAAAAAAACTTCAGTGATATAAAAAATACACGGTATAAATAGAACGTACTTGTAAAGGACCACGTGACAATTAAAAATACGAGTTGTATTTAGCACCAATGCTTTAAGCTAAAATAAGAAGGGAAAAATATTCATAATTCCTGAAAGATTTCAGTGAGTCGATAATATAAATAGTAAGACAATATGCTCTACATACCGTGTTACAAATATATTGTGAAAATTTCAACGTGTCTTTATGATGCAAGTAATGCATGGTGTAGACAAACTTTTCATCATTGAAATGCACAATAACTTTAATATTAATTGCTGGAAATATGAGAAAAAAGAGAGAATAATTACTGAGATTTCTGAGATGAATAACAATAAAATAGAAGGGTTACAAATAGAGAAAAACACTTTGCAAAATAGCCCCCTAAAAACAGATAGGACAATATGATTGCTATAACATATATGTTATGCTAGATGGTCACTAGATTAATTTACAAATGCACTGCTAAATTATTACCTTCATAATAGGAATGATGACAACAATGCGAGAAGAGACACATAACAAATTGAAAAATATTTACGTTGGCACGTTGGTCGAGCCCATGGTCGAATGTTTGTTTTATTTCCATAGCACCACATGCCCTTGTGATCAGGTGCTGGACTGTCGCATAATCGTAATCGAGATTGACTAGAGTTTCCACAGGCCTTCTTAAATGCACCCCATTTCGACCATCCTCCCCAGTTTCCATGGACTAGGCAAATGACGACAGGTTTCAATTTATAAGTATTAACACTTGCATGAACCAAATTGTTGAAATTAGCACTACTATGTCAGATTTAGAATATAACACTAACTTATACATTAGAACAGAAACCAAACACAACTTATAAGACAAATAACACAACAAACTGCATGTATGTTGTGGCCACCCCAGAAATAAGCGCTACCAAATCTCTGGCACAAAATACCATGTCTGCCCACATGTTGCAATTTGGACATGAAGAAAATTAACAGCACTATAACATACACACGGACAATAAAAAGTAAAAAAACACGTTGGCCACATATAAAAACATATCACCATCAACATCTGGACCAACAATTACACCCTGCTTGATACAGCGCATTATTGTTAGTATTGTGATCAGGTGTTCCGGACGAGAAAGATCGAAGATTCCAAATCGAAGATTCCAAAATGTTTCAACTACTGTTACCTGGACATAGATGTATATTACATCCACCACGCCAAGCAATTCCAGGGCCAGTACAATTTCGGCCTTTATATCGAGGTGTTGGTTTAGTACAAAATCGTCTCCGATTTTCATAGCCGAATCCACAGGTTTTATTACAAACTTCATAAGCTGTCCAATCACCCCAATTACCATCAACTAATAAAAGTATTGAAAACATTATAGTCAAAAATATTCATAGAGTTTGTTTGATTAGTTTGAGGTTTTTTTAACAAAAGTTCGATGTCAGTTGTAGAACAAAAATGTACCTGGGCATGGCGGAACTTGACAATTAGAGGATTGTTGAGACGGTCCAAGACATTTTTCTTTTGTACATTTTCTTGATCGCACTCTGAATTGTGAATATCCACATGTAATTGTACATGTACTCCATTGGCCCCATTGCTCAAAACCAATATCGGCTGTAACATGAAATATACAATCCAATACAATTGGAGAGAAGGGAAAAATTGCAATAATTTAAGTTTCTGTAAAGACCTGAAGCATGGAAAATGTTTATATAAACTGTTTTTGAAAATTCTAAAACTGGAAACAAATTCCAATCTAAAGAAAACACATACTTTCATGAATACAATGGCATATACGTCTGTACTGGACTTCATCAGGATTATCTGATAACGCGCAAACAGTTTTATTTGGAGCACCCTCATAACCAACACATTTTGTTTTGCTTCCAACTTCCATAATACCAGGATGTTTTGTTTCAAGAAATTTTCTATCACCTTTATTGTTTCCACAGTCAACTTTTATATCCTTCAATATGTCATCGAAATCTGTGTGCATGTAAGGTGTACACATCATTTTTCGTGTATCACAAAATTTCTTGCAATCATATTTGCCAGGTGGAGCCAGAACATAGCCTAGAAAATCACATACTAAAAAATTACAGACTACATACTGACAGCAAGAGGTTATGTACTTACTTACTTATAGACCCCTTCATTTTGTTTACATTTTCCGTGATTGACAAACTCCTCCCAAACCTCACAAAAAAATTTGAGCAGGCAAGAAGCGAGTGAGCAATGCTAGCACAAAGGCAAGAGTGGTAAACAACCACTGATTTAGAAGGAAGAACCAAGTGATACAATAATGCTACCTGAGCATGGTGGATGATTACAATCTTCTTTTTCATAACCTTCTCCCGAACAATTCAATCCACCGTTCTTCGGAACAGGATTGATACAGTCCCTGGTACGATGTCTAATGGCTGGACCACAACTTGCTGTGCATGGTTTCCATACTGTCCATTCTGTCCAGTTTCCGTCGACTAAAAACAAATAATTTATTTAATTAAACATAACGTTAACATATCAAATTTGCTTAGCATCATGCTCCTTTTATGGAAGTGATCATGCCTTACTTGAAAAATAGAGCAAAATAAAAGATTCTTATCGGCTCAAAACTCTATAGAAAAAAAAAACAATCAGAAAACGTCAAAAAATTTTGTGCTGAAACCACTCCAATGTTCCTGACATTTTCTGTATGAAGCTTTCTGCATAGAAAACAGGGGCTAATGGCAATGGAGAAACGTTTCTATAACATAAGCTGTACTTTGGCAAGGGCCTATTACGTCATTAAAAAGTCTATTTTGAAAAACTTCTTTTCCACTTTGCCTTTAGCCTTTGCAAAAATTTTTAGGCCACATTTGACAGTCGGTTGCTATGGCAATGGCCTATGATGTCATTAAAAGTTCAATTTTGAAAAACTTTTATAAAATCTTCTGTACTTTGCCATTAGTAACCAACTTGGCACACTTATACCCCAAAATTATTCTGAAGGTTTTTAGGCCAATTTTGAAGGTTGGTTGCTATAGCAACTGCCTATCTTTTACTTATTTTCTCAAAAACCAATAAATAAAACATTTGCTAGAAATTTTAGACCACTGACAAAGGTACAAGATCACACAGCAATCTGGGACTGAGATGGCAGACCAATACAATGCTTCAGTGTCATGCCACTTTTTTTGTAGGGTTTATTATAAGCTTCTCTCGCAGAAATTCTTATAAAAATCCTAATAAGAAGACCAATACTTCCCCTTCCCTGACCAAACGTACTTAACCTAACCTCAAACAGCATTCCAGATTTTGAGGCCTTGGTTTGACAGCAAGGGAAAGTGCTACCATGGCAACCAACAGTCAAAAGTTTATGAAATAAAACATAAAAAGTAAATATCTAATTGACTGATTCTTATGATATAAGCTAACATGTGCTGTGCATGTTGAAGAATAAAGTCGCAAGTAATTAAAGGCTTAACTACCTCTGATCCCGAGTCTCAATCGACGGAAAACTGTTTGGTCACCTATCCCTTTACTTGTGATACCAGCAACTGAAACATTGTAAATACTTCCAGCGGTTACATTGTGTATTTTTTCTTCTCTTGATGATTTATCCATAACAAATTTACTGTTCGCCGGATGTGCTGTGTTGTCAACAAAAACTTCAAAATAAAATAAAACAAATCCAAGTATCTTTCCATTCTTGCATTCTTTTGGAATGTCTTTCCATTCCACTATCAAGTAGTCTGTATAAAAAGCTTCTACCGAAATATTTGCAGGAGCACATGGTACTAAAACAAAGTTGATTCAATTCTATAGAAAATGAAAAACAAGAAAAAATGTAAACAAAAAAGTACATAAAAATGTTTACAATCTTCCTCTGTTCTGTGTGTTATTTCACATTTTTTGCCAACACCGGCAGATGTTATTCCAGCTAACAGAATGTCATATTCATGATACTTAATCAGGTTGCAAAATGTTGTATTAAACTGTGTAGTATTTATTCCATCTGTTGTTGTGCTGTCTTTAATCATTATATTGTATTGCTGGATAATTCCATTTTGTTGCATGATTTCGATTTTATCCCAAGAAAATAGAAGACATGTTGATGTTTTGTTGACCAGAGTAAAGTTTAATGGACAACCCTCAGGCACTAGACGAAAACAAAAAAGGTCTGCAAAACAAAAACTGAACTCTTTGCAAGCAAATAGGCATCAAATTATTGAACTAAATTAAACTTAATAATTTATTTGTATTAATGTTGCATTGATTGTATAAGCTTCTCACATGTGTTTGGCTACATGAAAATGGACATCAAATTGCACCCAAAACTATGTCCGTCGATAAAAAAGTGACAATATGGACAGTTGATACCAAAAAAGTGGAAGTTTAAATGATTACCTAATCTGAAAGTTGGAAATTTTATCAAATACAAAAGAAAATTATCAAAAGTATTAAATAATACAATATATCTATTTGACAAGGGTAACAGTTAAAACTAAATAACAAAACTAACCATCTTGTCGACTTGTGAAATTGAACTCTTCAGAAGCATTACAACCAATGACAGTACATGCCGAAACAAAATAGTTGCAGTCAGTATGTGGATGAAGATTATCAAATATGTATTGGTTTTCATCATGTGATATATCATATTGAAATTCTTCCATTGAATCGTTTCGTAAAAAGCACGTATAATTCACAACATGCTTCAATGGTTCACCATTCCAATCTTCTAAATAAAGTTCATCCCAAGAAATTGTCAGTGATCGACTTTCCTTATTTTCGACATAGAAGTTCATTGGTGGTTTTGCTGGAACTAGAAATATTATTTAATTTTGTTTAACAAGCATACTTTATTTATTTTCCCACAATAAAAGCAAATAAAAGATACTCCGATTGGGGTTGCCATTTTTTCGAACGTGTATGAAATGCAAGGTCAGAGAAAATCCGTACATTAATGGGATTACTAGGGTTAGGTCCGGTTAACTTGGTTTCATAAATGGACATGGGTTAACTTTACATGGATGGTGTCATGGGTTCTAATTCCCATTTCTTTTCATTCCTTTAATTACAATACAACCAATGTAAATTGGTTAAGAATAGAAATATAATAAATAAATCAAAATTATTTTAAATGCAAAATTCTTACTGTCCTCCAGAGTCCTATTACAAATTGGATCACTATAATTTCCAAGTTCTGGATAAGATGTAAATCCCGCAACAATAACACAACAATTTTCATATTTTCCAAGATTTTCAAAAACAGTGGTTGTAATATTACTTGTAGTTTCATTGATGAACCTTGATGTATTTACAGAGGGACTGTACAAGATAACATGATAACCGAGTATTATGCCATGCTGATAAAAACTGTCAATCAAACCAAACCTTAATTCCATTGAAGTTGATGATAAAGCTACAAGACTGATATATTGAGGACCAAAGCCAGGTCTATATTCATCGGTTTGAAAATTTCTCACATCAGTATAAGTGCTACAACCAAATTCATTGCAAGCAAATGCATATAGCTCATATGCTGTATAGGGATGAAGATCTTCAAGTGTAAAAGTTCTGTTAGGATTGGGTTGCTTATAATATTCAGTGGATGCTGTAGCATTACATATATTTCCGTTTGAAATATATTCATTAATCTCAACTTCAATATCAAAAGGTCTACAAAAAGTTTTTACCCAATAATTGTTTGAATGGGTGTGACAGCCATCAGCACTTATGAACCGTTTTATATCACTTTTCACAAATGAAGTGTGATTTACAGCATTAGCAACAAACAAATATGATCTGTTTCCTCTCCAGTATCTTAAATTAAAATCTGTCATTGTTACATTCCATGAATTTATTGGCGAAATTGACACCAAGTCAATTATATACACTTTATTGACATTGGCGAAAATAGGTTCTATGGGAAGAAGAAAAAAATTTTAAATAAACAAATGACATGATTTGTAAACAATGTAAAAATGGCCGCTAAGATCCAAACTTTTGGCATTTTCCAAAAATTATGTTATCTCCAGAAAATGGCCATGTTAAGTTTGATATTACCAAGTTAAATTTAATACGACGTACACCAAATTAAAGGAAGTAGATGGTTGGAAAATATTACCTTATTATTATCATTAACGGCATGTTTCACCTACAGCTAAAGGTGTTTTTAAGTAAAGTTTTCAGTGAAATTCGTCTTAAATAATCGTCAACAGTAACAATAGAAAATAAAATTCTAACCAATCAAATTTTGCTAGAAATTAATAATACATTATAACAATACCTAAGCAAGCGGAAATCTAAAACAACGCAAAGGGACTCAAGAAACTAGTAAAACAAGAGAGACAAAGGACGGTAAAACGAGGGTGATAAAACAGGAAAATGCTGACGTCAATAATAAGGAAGAGTAATGAAATAAGAGAAAGCAAATACATATATAAGTAAATATATAGGGGATTAAATTGCAAATAATGATAATAATGATAATATTTCTGTTCAAGATAGGTTTGTCTCTCAAGATGAGTAAACTCTCCTTAATTTCAAGCATAAAATTGTTTTAAGCAAAACCTAGCATGGAAAAGTCCTCTCAAGACACAATGTCATCACACTCAACCATGTGATCTTTGGCAACTGTACTCATTTTATTATTGATTCTTTTACCAGTAAGAGGAGAATGAAGGAACGTTAGTAAAAAAAGACACAATAAAGAAAGTATTTAAGACGAATTTAATTGTAAAACATTACTTGAAAAAACGTACAGCTGTAGGCAAAACATGTGGTAATAATAATAGTGTAGTATGTTCCAACCTACTGTTTCCTTTAAGTTTGATATTGTATTTATATGATGGATAAACTGATGGGTATGTTAGTAAGAGGTTAAAGATGCTAAAGATAGCATTTTATTGGCATTTTTTAAGGTGTTGGGATGCAAAATCTTGATTTTTAAGAATTAGCATGTTTAAATGCTGTCAATCAGACCTGGCAAAGTCACTATTCGAGATCATAGAGGGCAGTATACACTTGAGATTTGGTCAAAAAGTTGTTTTAAATGATTTGATGAAAAGCCACAAAAAACTAGGCATGCTAGACAAGAATTTTTTGAACAAAAAATATAGGGAGGTTGTGTCCCTCCCCCCTTTCACATAGCAAACTGGTTAAACATTAAACAGTTTGATATTTTAAAATATAACATACTGCAAATAAACTGCAAACATACTTAATTTCGGAATCAATACACAAAAGGGAAGATTGAACTCAGTGTTTCCAAATTCATTTCTTGATCTTATTGCTACAAAGAAAAAATTATATTTTTGTGAATCCCTCAAGCCAGGGAAGTGAATATCAAGAGAACCAGAGTTGTAAGAAAGGTTTGTCAGTATTAAATTGCTTAGTGGTATTCCTGAAGAAAGGAAAGACCGATAGCCCAGTGCAACTTCATAAAACCAATTTGATTTGTTTAGAGAATTCCACAATTCTTCATCTTCATCTATGGCTTCCCATTTGATTGAAAAATTTGCATCTTGAAATGAAGTAATCTTGGTCAAAACTGGCATGGCTTCTGGAGCTGAAATTTAAATTGATTATAAAATTAGAGAAGAAAATTCAGATGTGTCAAATAACTTAAAGACTTAGTATTATTACAGATATCACGCCACATAAGTAATCAAAAATATTGAGGTTAATTCTTTTTAATTAAAAGGAATAAATTGTGTCAGTGGTGTTATTAAAAAGAAGCTTTCTTCAGAATTAATAGTGACAGCAGAGAAAACAATGACAATATAGTGGTTGAATTTCCGACTGCAACTTCAAAAAATAAAACAGTATTTTTGTAATTAAGATTATCTAACTTTACTGATGACAAATTGCTCCAATCTTGAATGTAGATTATCTCAGGTTATAATATAATTCCATGCATGAAAATTTATACACAATTTGTACAAGTTAAGGAAAATTCAGTTACGAAAAAAATTTTACAAAAATAATTTTTTCTTCACTAGTTGCAGGCCCTTTTAAGTTTTAGAGTCAGGCTTAATATCTACCCAACAAAACCTTTTTTCAACTAATGAATTCTATTTCCGAATTTAGAATCTTTTAAAGAATTTTAAAATAAAAAAACAAATTTAAACGATATTCTCAAAAGCTCTAAATCAAGGACAGTATGGTTTTAAAAAGGGGCCTGGGGCTAGTGATCCTAAGCTTTTTTTATCAAAAAATTTATTGCAGAAGTGGTGTAATACACACCTACTATCTATATGAACGCCTTTAATTCAATAGCACTATTATAACCTGAGATATTTAAGATTTAAGATTGGGACAATTTTTCTGCACACTAGATGACATCACAAATGCTTCAACATTTTAGGGGAATTCCCTAAGTGTTAAATCTCTATGCTCATATATCTGGAGAATGAAAAGTCATATTGAAATGAAATAAGCAGTGTTCATCATTTTTCATCCTCTTTCATATGAACCTAACTTATATTCTCACCTCGGAATCCCTTTAAAAAATGTTATGAAGAGCCGTTAATTACAATAAAAACAGTGATAAAAAAATATTTGATTTAATTATAACTTATTCTTGCATAAACCTTTAAATTGTATGTTTATGAAGTAATTTTTCCACACACAATAGTCATTGCTTGTTTAAAAATATAAATATTAGCGAACCATCAAGTACACTAATCAAAGAATACCAGTGAGCATTAAGAATATATGGCACAATAATAAAGTTTTGACACAATAGAATATACAGCACACAAGATCTATTCCTTGATGGAGAAAGCGGCTTTCAGAATAGTCGGAAAAGGGAGAAGGTTGTTTTTCCTTCTTGGTTTACTTTTCATAACCAGTACTTACACAATCGAGAAAAAATAACAATTAACAACAATAAATAATCAGAGACTCTAAAATATAGAAACTTGATGTGGTTCTTGAAAGACTAACTTATTAAACATTCTGAAAAGAGCAGTTGAATAAACGCGTTGCATAAGGAAAAATAAATTATAATTGTATAAAGGTTTATATCAAACTACATTTAAACCTACATTTATAAATGAATATAGGCCTATAGGCTTATATTTGGCAGAAATTCTTTAGAAAAGAATACAAGGCAAACTCAAGAAGAGGCAAATTCAATTCTTGCTTCTCATATAAATCAGAATAATTTGCAGAAAATCTTGACCTATCAATGGAAACATAATAGAAATAAAACTATGATTTTTTGTCAACTTTTTGGATATGTAACAAAATAAAAACTGATATATATGACTACAAAAAAAATCAAACTGACTATCAAACTATCAAAGGATCATGTACTTGGAAACTTCACATGGGGTGCAATCATGAATTGCTTCCTTTCCCAGTCTATTTTTCTTTGATTAGTTATTATTTTTATCAATCTTCCTTTCTGCTACATGGCAGACTTTTCACAAACTAATAATTCAATATTTTAAGTAAGTAAGTAAGTAAGTAAGTAAGTATATTTGCTACCATTAATAAAATACAATAAAATCGGGAAAACAAAAAA
>JANSTP010234325.1:0-11308 GCA_025330745.1 Cladonema radiatum | reverse complement strand
AAGTTAATTCATTTTAATAAATTCTTTCATTTAATAAAACCTTTCTAATAAAATAATTTCTTGTTCTTTTTTTCTTTCTTTGAAAAGTGAAATGATAATTTCTCCAATTTTACAACTGACAAATTATATTTGATTCAAAACAACTTTGCTTCATAGTCTGTCAAAATTGTTGAAAATGCATCACAAACTCAAAATAACGAAAAAAAATTTGCTTAAAAGACTGTCAAAAGTGTTGAATGTGTCAACACATCGTAAACACAAAATAACAGAAAAACTTTGCTTCAAACTCCGTCAAAATTGTCAAAAATGCATCACAAAATCAAAATAACGGAAAAAACTTTGCTTCAAAGTCCATCAAAACAGTTGAAATGTGTGACGAACTCGAAATAACGGAAAAAGCTTTGCTCCCAAGTCCATCAAAAATTGTTGAAAATGTGTCACAAACTCAAAATAACGAAAAAACCATTCCTTCAAAACCGTCAAAATTTTTTAAAATACGTCACAAACTCAAAACAACAAAAAAAATTTGCTTCAACCCAGCGGGCACACAAGCAACGTTGTTCCAACATTGGAAAGTGCGTGTCGTCATAAAACAAATGATGTGGCTACATAGCAATTTATAGTTAAAAAAACATTGTACAGAGGTTTTTCATTATTAATATGCATGGACAATTATCATTATTTCATTAAATCTTATCTTTACTAATTTACTGAATTTTCATCTTTTCTTTACAAATTTCTTCTCTTAAGAATGGAAAATGTTCTTTATTTAACTAATTTATCGCTCCTCCTCCTCTTTCTGTTTTTCAGAAAACGCCCTCAAGAGGACAAACTAAAGAATCCAGGCATAATAATCAAAAACTTTCTTTTATACTTTCTTGAACAATGAAAACGGAAATGAAATACTTCCATATACAAATCAGAATAACTTTCAATTCAGATAAAACATATAAAAAATAATACTAAGTTACATATCCCTATGAATGACTAGAATTCTTCACCTCTATCAATATTATAAACCTTATTTACAAACAGTTCTGACAAATAAAATTTTCTGTCGTGTATAACGTTAGAGTTTAATGTACACTATTATATATAGACTCTATAGTCATTCAGTAAAATGGTTTGCTGTACGTCAACATAATACAGGTGGTCAAATAATAGGAGGCGATCAATCTAGTCTATGCATTTATGATTCTTGCTGAATTTCGTTTCTCACAGTCATACACGTTATTTTCTTTACGAGCAACTAAGGTCAGGGGTCAAGACTCAAAGTTGCTTCTGAAAACTTGCCATTTCAATACTAAAAATGGCTTTGCAGTTGCTTGCATAAAATTAGTAGCAATTTTATAGACCATCTGAAATCTAGTTCAATGCCCGAAAAGAGTAAATCTTAAGATTGTCAATACTTGACCTCATAATACCATTCTCTTGACGAATGATGTCCCTGAGACCTAAGTAAGAAGTGTTTTTTTGATATATGTTAATGTAAAATGAAATTATCAGTTGCTTAATGAAAAAAGTTTGCTTTCAGTATCAGTACTGAAAGTTGCTTCAAATAATTTGTAGTCAGTACTGGTTGCTTATAAACCAGTTGCTTATTAAAAAAACGTGTGATGGAATAATCTGCAATGATGAGGTTTCCAGTTTTCAGAATTGTAATTATTTGCCATTATCCTAATCAAGGTTTTCCAGCAGATATCGTTGCCCTGTATATCTTGCATTTGTATTTCCTTCATATCGACAGAGTCTCAAAAAATCTAATACGGTTTCTTTGAAATCCCTCATATTGGTGCTGTTGTTACTTTTTAATTCGATAATTGGGGCATTTTTTGACAATCACACACAGCCTCCACTTTTTAACACACTTTTATTGTACTTCCTACAAAAAATGAATAAATAAATACACTGAATAAAATAGGATCATAAAAAAGTAAATCTTCTACTTTGGAAGAGAGCGAGAAACAATACAACGTGATCAAAAGAGTCACATAAAATATCATAAAATTGGAAACTTGCTTCACATTCGCATATAATGTACATATAAAAACAGCAAATCAAGCTAAATTGGGAAGAATATTTTGCAAAGAACTAGCCTCTAAATTATCCAGGATCAGTATACATATTTGTCAGTATAGTCCAGGTTTTGTATGTTTCACAAACTTTTTTTACTTGCTCGATCTTCATTTTGCAAAAAAAAAAAAAAAAAAAATCATAGACGTTTTCTAAAGCTGTTCAACGATTCGAGATCACGGATTTTATTGCATTGCAAATTTTACAGTAACACTTTGGCAGTTTTGAGAGGAAATTCTAAATAACTTAAAATTTTATAGGTTTAGTAAGTTTTATTATTTTGTAGAGTATTTCTACAAAGATTTTTAAAAACTCTTTCTTTTCGGGTCAGTTCGGTATGTAGTCTAGCGTAGCTAAACTCTTTTCTCTTTACTGGAAACATATGTTTGACATTCGATTCAAAAAATGACAAGAAGAGAAGAAAAAAGAAAAGTCGATAATAACTTTGCAAAACCGTAAAACTTTCGAAAGAAAGATGAGTAATTCAAAAGATTTATACTCCTATTGTGTATGTTCTCTCTTCAAGGGTTTTTTAATTATGTGCATATCAATAAAAATTTTATTACGCCTAATATTTAAATAAAAATAGAGAGGAAAAAAATGCTTAAGTGAGTTATGTAAACCTAGAGTTGTGTAAACAAACCTTAAGAGAAGAATTTGACATGGTGAAAGATAAAAAAATATATATTAAATTATTATATAAACAAATATATAAGAGTATATCAACATATGTCAACACATGCTACATTCGATAAGTTAAACTTTCTACTCTACATTTTCCTTGTTAAAATGAAAAATGACATGAGAAAAAAATGACTATGACACATGGTACTATTGGCTTGACAAATGTGTTATTGTTTTACCATGCCAAGAGCATGTCAAATAATTCTAAATATTAACCGTGTCACATGGTATATTCTTATTTGTTTTCTTGCTTTTGCTTACTGGACCACTATTATTAAATTAGAAAACAGTTGTAGAACAGGTTTCTTTTATTAATTTCTTTAAAGTGTTCTTTTTTAAGAACATTTATAAGAGGTTATTCTCATAAATTCTCTTAAGGATAAATTCTTTTGAGGACCAGTATATTGTTTTACTTGTCCTGCTTGTAATGAGAAATATGTCGATAAAACAAAAAGGAACTTAACGTTCTGTAGTACAGGCAACCTGCAAAGAAAGCACTGTGTTTTATCACTTAACGAACTACTGTAATTATTGCGATCTCAAAAGTATGCTATTAATTGATCTGGAAGATGATGATTGTGATGAACTTAGTCTTAAAATTTATACTGTTTTTGATAACAAATCTATTGTAGATACTTGACAACTGGAACAGATTTATGCTCAAAGAAGTGTTGTACATAAAAAGATTACAACCAACTTTAAATACCCGATAAAGAATTCACGTTATTTTAACTTTCTTAATATAATCTTTTGCAATTAACGTTTTTAACTTTATTTTAGCTCCTCTACACTTTTTATATTTTAACATCAGTATCCTTAAAGGTGTGTTAGTTTAAACATGAAATATAGATGATTTATTTTAACAAATTGGTCGTTTTATTTCTGGAATATCTAGAAAAAATGGCTTCGGTATCTGGATTTCCTTTTTTCCTATGTCCGTTCTTGTTTTTGCAGATTATCCTTATCTATATATATCCTTTTAATAGTGAAGCTTTTTGTTTTTCTCTTTCAAAGTGCTGGGTTGGCTGATAGTAATGGAGTTTCCCTGCCGTAGTTACTCAAACCTGTTGGAAAATTGCTAAGCAAAGGTCTAATTTATCTCACTGATGTGAACACTCTTTCTTATCGCAGCAATTCCTTATCTCACAGGTCAATAAGACATAAGTAATCTCAGCTCCCCAACAATGTCATCATAATCTTCTTTTACCTATATAACAAAAAACAAAGTCATTGATTTGGCAACCAACTGCTTCCTTAGTGCACAGATCACCTCTACAAAATCATCAACCACAAGTGTGCACATCTACATCTTGCACAACTTCCACATTGTTTGCTTGACACTTTATAAACAAAGATCATGAGAAGAAAAGAAACCATAAACCCAACCATCAATGGCCACTACAACCTAGACCATCTTTGAAAGCAACTGTAGCAAATGTAGCTCGAGACTTGGTGGAATATCTTCCCAAGTAGAGGGGCTAGAAGATTTTTTTTTTTTTTTTTTTCAAACCTGGACTCTCAAGATTGACTAAAATTCTTGAAATTCTTTATCACTTCTTTTATCACTATCAAGGCTTTATAAAACAAGGCTTCTACAAATAAATACTTTAGTGTAAGCAAATCAAAAAGTTTATAATTGTTAGTAATTGAAATTGCGAACATTAAAACACTCTTGATACAGACTTGCTATACAACAACTACACAGCGTGCGCACAATCTGTCCCAATATGTGACATTGAGGGAATAAAAATCTTTTCTTAAGCTAATTTAAATTTTGAAAAAGCACTTACTTACAAAAAACACTTCTTTACATAAAGCCTGCTGTTTTAACGAATTGCCAGAAAGAATTACCACAATACATCCATGGAAAACATGCAGCGCTTGGGGTGAAAATGCTAGAAATTTACCACTTGAGAAAGCTTCAAAATGAGGCCTGAGAAGGGTGAAAGATCTTGTAGAATTTAATATGCAAAAATGTATCCTCTAATCAGTCAGCCGGTGAATGCAAAGGATAGTCAAATTTCAATGACCAGAATATCAATTAATTAGCAAAACAGTAATAGACTGGATAACTTAAAGGCCAGACAAAATGGTAGCTTGAAAATAAGTTGTCTCTTGCAAAAGAAATAAATGTTGAATGTAATTTTTTGCTCTTCAATAATTATTGAATGAGGAAACTTTTTTCTGAATGAAAAAAAAAATTTTTGAGTGAGAAAATATTTTTTTCATTGAGAAATTTAATTCTTGAATAGAGAATCATTTTCTTGAATGAAAAAAGAATTTCTTGTTTTTATCATTCTGACGAGTTTCATTTTATTTCCACAGCTTTTGATGACGTTATTTGGAGTGTGTTAAGCATTATTGCAAGTGTTTTTTTTAGTTTAACAGCCCTTCTAATAACACATAGTGACGCTATTAACTGATCTTTCTAGTGACGCTACAAGAAATTAAGTTAAAAACGTCAAGAAAAGAGCCTTTTCTAGAAATTTACGACATCGTCCAATTTCTTTCAAAAGGGCACATAGTGCTCAGGTAAAACAACGAATTTTCGTACTTTTTGTCTTTTTCCACTTGAATAGGGCAAAAAGTCTGAATATTTAGGCAGGGCAGCGTCTGATATCCAGACTCATAAAAGGCCTAGAATAGGCACTGAAGAAGTTAAAGAAACCGTCAACAATGTGAAGAAATTAAGAAAAACGCTCCAGATGGTTAAGAAAAATAGAGATTGTTAAGAAATAGGGCAGAAATGTCTGGACATTAAGATATATGCCAGGATATTAAAAAGTCAAGAAACTATCTCGCTACACAATAAACTTTGAGAAAACCTTCGTCTCAGTAAAGACTTTGTGAAAACCTTCATTAAGCTCTATTATGAACTTTGAGAAAATATTCTTAATGTTACTAAGTTTGAGTTAGCAAATACAATAAGTAGAATCAAGCCAAAACAGTAACTTTGTGAAAAAAAAATGGCATCACAAATTAACATTGTTACACTCAACCTTACAGCAAGTATTAAACCGGAAATATTAAAGTGGCTTCCTTCTGTTTTTAGTGTTATTCAGGAAAATGCTTTGTTCAGCTTAATACAGTAGAAATACAGTAGACGATTTTTCCAGTATTTTTGTAACATTATATTGTAAAAGTAAAAGACACAGTATTCATGAAAAGCTATAGTTGTTTTTCTCTGAATGATACTGACAAATATTTTTGATAAATACAAACACCAATTTTTTCATTTTATGCATCATGTTACAAGTAAAAATGTGGAGTACTTGTCTCATTCTATCACGCAATATCCCCTGAAAAATCCTGGAGAACTCTCTGCATAGAAAGTGGAGACAATTAAAAACTTCATAAAATGATTAAGTGATTGTTTTTTCGACAGAGAGTCAAACAGAACTGACCAATATAGGTCTAAACTTTGAAGGCCTGGTTCTCAGGATTCACAAAAGCTTTTTTCATGCAGTTTTCACTAAACTTCTTCAAATCTTAAGGGCTTTGACTGAAATCAATCCAGACATCCAATTTTTAGCGGAACTGGAACAAAAAAGTGGTTTACCACCGCTGACCTGTGTTAATTTAAATCCTGCAACATGCACAAAGCAGGATGATAAGGAACATATTACCACTACTGTAAAGAAAAGCATGTGGGGTAATAATTAAGAATTTTTGAAAATCTTTTCAGCAAGTACTGGCATCTATACTTGATCATATGAGACATAATATTGCAGGCTATAAAAAAGATACGCTTTTCTTAATCTCAGTTGGCCTTTTGATAATTATGCCAATAAAGATTATAACAAAATTGAAAATTAATGTTAGAATTTCCAAAGGCCTTTACAAAAAGGTCTTCACAGGGGAATACAAAAAAGAATATGTGAAAATAATGCTGAATGCCAGGGCCGATGGCTCAAGTTGACATCAGTTATTCTATTTCTTTTTTCCATGACCCAGTTTTTCTGTTTGCTAAAACCACACAGATATGAAGAGCAACAATCCCATATAATATGCTGGTTTTTTTATATTTTTATTTTGCTTGATGACTTACTTACACCCACTTACTATGTCGAAAGGGGCTGAATTTTTTTCATTCACAAGATTCAAGTTCAAACAATGTGCAACAAGTAACACAAATTTACGATAAGAAAGTAGCCTTCAAAGAACTGTTTTAGACAATTTCAAATTGGTCTTGGTGTGGATTTGACAGAGGTAAAAAAGATGATAAGCATTCATAAAGATGTTAAAGAACTAACTATATTTTTACTCTCTCTGCATTTTATATCTCTGTGGCAATATATTATGATGTAACATGTTTATAATGTCCAGCATTCAATAAAAATAAAAATAAGAAGAAAAAAGTTACTTTTTTCGTAATTACAGCTTGTCTTTGGAATCCGCAAAACATTTGGTCTTCCACTCCATGGATACCTTAAAAACATGTTAGATAAAAAAATAAGCAACTCAAAACATCTGCTTCTAACTTTTAGTGACCTTATAAGTTTCAAAGATTTCCTAACATTTTGGTGGAGGTTTGGCCACGGTTTGAGTCCCTAAAAAGTCACAGCAGACAAGTTGTTGGTGGAATTTCAACCCAAAAATAGATTTATTCATAATAGAACAATTTCATTTCTAATAAAACACTCAGAATTTACAGACCTTTTAGGGACTTTCTATTTAAGAAGTTGTATATAAATTAGGAACATTCAAACCAACATTTTGATCATGTGACAGAAAGGAATTACTAAGTCTCAGAGACTTATCTAGAAAATTGGGGCAGGGTCCGAAAATGTCTAAAAAGGGCACAAATTTGACTAAAAAGGGCACAATTTTCTTCAAATTTTCAATTTTCCTTATAGACAACAAAACATCTATATTTCTGGAGGGGCAGAGTCCGATAATCGGACTCTAAAAAGGGCTAGAATAGTCCCTGAGCCTACATTACATGTTTGTGAGGGAAATACCAGAGAATATTGACCAACGTTAAAGTGCTATGATGGATTATTACCTGTCAAAAACTTTTGATAATTGTTTCCTTCAAACTCAGAGACTTTAGTTTGTTTTGTTTGAATCTATTCTATCTTTAAAAGACAAGAATTCATAAAGGAAAACTGAAGTAAAAGTGGGGTATTTTGCATGATGATGGTGCATTGAATTTGTTTATTTTTTTTCGTTGTTGTGCAAAGACAATTCATGTTACCAATAGAAGCACGCAAATACCGCTCTGTATTTGTCTGGCGCCAATGGCACCAAGGGTTTTTAAGCCAATCAAAATGCTGAAACGTTTTATACTGAAAATTGGCCTGCTTAGATGGGTAATCAAGCATTTTATATTGCACCACCCCGAAACCAAAATAATCAATTTTGCTATACCATGTCATTATCATAACTTTGATAGTGTTATTTTATACACCTAGAATTGTACTATTAGTATAATTTGAAGCATAGTTTAAATACTAAAGAATTATTGGCTTATGACAAATTGGGGGATTGCATTAATGGCCTTGTCTGTAACAAGTGGCTGAGACTAATATTTTGGGCATATCTCAGTACTTAATTTTCAACAGACTTTCAAAGACATTAACTTGTCCAGTAAACTTGTAGACAGAAAAAGAAAAAATAAGTTGTTTCAAACTAATGATGAGGAAAATGCCTGGTAGTGATCTATTGTAAGCTTATTTCAGCAGTTGCAATTAACAAAAATTGTAGTCCTGTCTTCAATAAGGACAATGGGCAACTTTGAGCAGAAATAACCCTGAATTTACAGGAAAGACTAAATGTCATGACTGCTTCAAGCAGACTAATTCCAATAAAACCTTAAATTTCCCAGTAGTCCTACAATGTTTTTGGGTGTCCCCTGACATCTGACAATCACTAGATTAAAACACTGCTTGGTAACTACTGATTTAACGTTCATTTTCATACCACAGTTACTCCTTTCTGAGCTTAAACGCAAGAAAATTAAATGCAAAATTATTAGATCTTCCAAGAGGAGAGAAAGTATGAGGGCTGGTGGTTGGGGAGGAAGAGATTGGATTGAAGCAACTTTCCTGATTTTAACAGATTTTCTATATCACCTATCAAGTTCTTGGCTAAGGCATCAAACAAGAAAAGTCAACTGGTGGTGTGCAAAATCCAGTTTTTCAATTCCGGTTCCGACTGCAGGTCGGTCAAAAATTCTGCAGAATATTTTGTTTCTGGTACTGCAAGGGTTTACTCTCTGAAATTGGGCCCTGACAATGGTGTTGGCTCAAACTAGATAGACAACTAGACCTCCCACACCTGTCACCTGTGAAACTTGTCTAAGACAACCACTCTAGGGACTATAAAAAAAGCAGTCCTCTCGGACAGGTGGCCTTCTTATACATGTTGAAAACAATAGAAAATGCAACTTTTGGACCAATGGCTAGTGGTCTTTATAGACAGGTGGTCTTCTTATAGAGGTAGCTATTTTAGCAGGTTTGAGTGTAGTTAGAAGACAAGATAGTAAAGAAATGTTGTAAACCTGCCAAAAATTTCTGAATTAAAAATGTTGGGGCTTCTTCATAGTGCATAGCTGGAATAAAAACTTCTATCTACGCCTGAATATTCTTACAAAAACTTAAGCTGTGTTTTTAGTCAGAAAATTCGGTTCCAACTCTGAAAGGTCGATCTTTAAGGAACATTCTGCAATTTTTCTGCCTCTGGCTTTTTGGCACACGCCACTAAAGTCAACCTTACCTCCTATTATTGAAACAAAAATCTCTTGACGATTGGGATTCCCTGAGAACCAATACATGATCCACTTTCCCCTATCATATTTACGCAGAAAGCAGAAAAAGGACATAGCAGATAAAGCATGAAATGGCAGGGACTGAAATAGCTAAAACTAAATATCAAATAAATGAATAACCATTAGCAAAGTTCAATCCTTACTTTCTAATCCTTTGGAATTTACTGTTGCAGGAAACAACAGATCTTTCTGACAATAATTCCTTGCCATGTATCATGTATAAAGAATGCTTTGACTCATTATACTTGCAATTGATGAACTTTACATAATCCAACTGTTTCCAATTTTCTATCAATAAATCTCCGAGTTGCTTTACAAGTTTCCTACTGGAAGACTTACCTTTCAGAAAAGAATTATGACCTTCCGCTTTGTTTCCAGTATCTGTCACAATACTTAGCTTTGTTGTGGCTCTAGATATACATTCAATCATTCTGTATATCATGTATTTTGTCCCTGTTGGTGCCAAATATACAAAATTAGGAAACTCGTAGCCTCGCACCCCTGCATAATCAGTTAACAAAATGTTAAAATTTGTATCGGTTTTTATAAATTTTTTTATCTCATTTGTCCACGGACCAGGCTGATTGTCATTTAAGAAATAATAAATAGCATTGTATAGATCCTCACTGTATGTACACAAGACATACTTATTATCACAGGACACTTCTTCTAATATATAAGCAACAACATTTAAATAAAAACATATTCGATCTAGGAAAGATTGGCTTTCTTCTATGGCATAAATATTAACTGGGCCTGAACTAACTGCATGACCCATAACTTCTGGTTGATTGTAAGACAACTGTGCTAATGAATTATACAAAACAAAATGATTCTCGCTTCCAAATTCATTATCAATTATTTTACCAAACTTTTCATAATTTTGGTGGCGTGGCACAACCTTGCGTGACTCAATTATTTCGGCAGTAGCTTTGGCAAATTTGTTAATTTCTAATGAACATCTCAAAGAGTAATCTAAATGGTAACAGTAAAATGTGGTACTCTCTTCTAACTCTTTGAAGCAGAAACCATATGTTGGAGATTCAGATGTATCTTCTATGATAGGGTCAACTATTACTTCCATAGATTGTAAAGCAAAAAATACATGAGAGTTTCGAAAATTCTCCATTATATTCCTAACTTCATGAACTTCAACTTTATCAAGGTATGATCCACTGAACTCATCGACAAAAACATGGACAATTCTACCCTTCCATACACTGCCAACAGAACTTAAGATCACAGATAACTTCGGAACCATACCATTCGGTATAACATCATTGCTACTACCAATTATGATATTTGCAAATGGGAATTTTGATTTTAAAGATTTCAAGTAGTGAATAAATTCTGACTGCTGATCATTGCAAATAAGATATGCAATGTCAGCAGTATTCATCCTACTCACTACTTTCTCAAATCTTTTTATCAACACTAAACTTTTCCCTGAACCATATGAACCTCTCAATATAATATGCTTTTTGTCTGTGTGCAGAACATTGTATTGTGATGGTGATAAAACAACAAGTTTCTTTAATTCATCAATTTGCTCATCAAAGCAATACGAAAATGATGGAAAAATGCTGTTTTCTAATGCTTCATATGTAATAATATTTCTTTTCAAGACATCTGATATAGTGGTCTTGGTCTTTGTTGTCATATCAAATCTTGATTGGATTTTCGATAGAGCTTTTAAAACTGTTTGAGAATACCAAGAAGAAAATTTTTCTGCATCTGTGAAAACATCCTGGCTGACAAAGAGATCATTTTCTTTACATGATG